>JAJPUD010011388.1:0-47313 GCA_023553655.1 Myrmecobius fasciatus | reverse complement strand
TAATGTCTTCGCTTTTAAAATAAAATTTTTTAAAAGCAGAGAAGACACAATCAATAGGGGTTCAATTTGTGGGACAAGGAGCTACTCTTTACAGAAGACACATTAATATGCAAAAGGGGTCCCCTAAAATGAGATTTATTCCAAAGGAAAAAAAAAGTCTTTGTGAATATGTTGAAAAATAACAGGAATTATGGGCTGCATTCAGGTTTTATACAAGCTAGATTTTAGGGGAAAATTACAGTCTATCTTTGGAACAATATGGTGGGCATACATGGAAAGATAACAATTAAAGAGTCACTTAGGTTCTATATAAACCAGATTGGGGAAAACAAGTACAATATTGTAAGACAGGCCTGTAGCATTAGATAAAAAGCTCGGTGTAGCTGCAGAGAGACAAAGGCTGTTATTTCAAGCGAAAGGGGTGGGGGAGGGAGATATGAGGCAGAGCAGCTGAGTTTGGGGCAGGGAGAGGATGTGAGGATAGAACAGAAAGGTACAGGGTAAAAGATCTCAGACCTGCAGTTTGAGGGCCTGGGTTCAAAAGCTATGTGAGCAGAGACAAGTTTTCTCATTTTTTTCTTCTGGTTCCCAATTTCCTTCTCTCTAAAGGAAGGGAGAGAAATACTGCTAGAATAAATGTTCTCTAAGGTCCTTTCTAACTCTGAATCCCACTCTAATATTTTTAGAGGTTCAAAAATTTTCTAGAATACATGTGTGAACTATGTAAGAGTGTACATGGGTGCAGAGGGCAACAATCAATAAATTGGGATGACAGTGGCAGAGAGTAAGATTTCCCCCAAATTCCCTGGTGCCTAATGGTTACTGTGTGGGGAGCAATGAATTCAAAGCAGTGCAGGAGGCTAAAACTAAAAAGCTTGTTTTAACAACTTATGGACTTAGGAGGTGTCGAATGGCTCCATCAAATTGGCCCCAACCACAGGAAGTACCAGCATATAAACAGAAAAGCAAGACAAGCCCCGCTCTCAAGGTGCTCATGTTCCAAAGAGGAGACAAGCCGCATCAGAGACTTCAGCTTACAAGGAAGCTGGAAAAGTCCTGAGGGTTCAGCGGCAAAGCAGAAGGTAACTCACCATCTACGAGTCACCTGTCCCGTTGTACGGCCTCACAGTCCCTCAGTATCTGGCCAGGATGCTCCTCTGAGCTAAGGCACTCTCCCCTAGGCCCTGGGTTTAATAATCTAATGAAAGTTAACAGGGCAGTACTACTTGCGACACACAAAGGGCGTGTGGCCCTAGGCAAGTCACTTAATCTCCTTCAGATCCAACAGCGCCCACCTCTCAGCACTGATGTGAGGACCAAATGGGATAACAGACATTAACGCGCTATAGGAACGCTAGCCATGATTACTGCTTCTGTGGGACACTGGGCAAACTTCCGTCCCTCTCTGGTTTTGTTGCATCTGTAAGATGGGGAGGTTTGCCCTTTAAATCCTAGGAAACGGATGAAGTTGCCTCTGACTGGACAGAAGCGGAGGAGGGAAATTCAGAACCTTGGAGACTTTCCAGAAAGAGCAGGCCTGGGGGACACTGAAGTAGGAGGGCCCGGGCACCTGGGGCTGGGGGGCACTGCCAAGACAAGGGGCTGAGGGCACAACCTGCCTACTGCACAGTTCAGGCTGGCTGACCCTGACCATCCAAGTCCTGGGCTGGCCGCGGGAAGCTTGGGGGCAGAGGGAGAGGAGGGAGGGAGGGCAGCTGCCCTCTGGGGCTCAGCATTCCTACTAAGCTCCACACATGCACCAAGGCCCCTGAATAAGGCAGAGGGAGCCAAGGAGTCTGTGTGGGCTGGCCAGCTCAGCTGAGAGTGGCAAGAAGAGCTGAAATCGTAGCCCAAGTTGATGCTGAACCTTTGGAAAGGCCGGGGTGTCCCTTAACCTTGCCAGCTCCAACTTCACCATTCCCCAAGGACTTGACAGCCTGTCGCTTCAGAGCACCAGGCAGCTGATGCCAGCCTGTCTGGCCCTTCCCAGCGGGCCAGAGACCCTGGGCACCAAAGGGGTAGGTGGGCACTGGGGAGAGGAAAGATAGCTGAATGCTAACAGCACTCTGAATCCAATTGTCCCTGCCTTCTCCCAAAGTTCTCAGGAGCCTCAACTACCTTGACTTCCATCTTGCCTGAGAAAATTATGACACAAGATTTCTCCTTTCGCCACATATGCTGACTTCCCCTGAGGCAGCTGATTTCCAGGTCAGTCTGTTCCTCTAAGCAATGGATGAGGGGTGAAGTGTGTGGATGTGCACATGCTTAACTATGTGCACATATCTGTGATAAAGTGTTCCTCTTGGTTGGAATCCTTTGGTTTTAACTCTTGGGATGTTCAGATTTTAATATTAGCATGACGACTTAAGAGTTCCTTTGGATTCTTGTGGCTCTTATGGCTTATGGAATGAAGTTGAAGTTCCATCTTGTTCAGAGCACCATAATTATATCTAAAAGGAAATGATATTGGAGATTCTGCAGTAAGATTGGTTCCATAAGCAACTCGAGAGAGCCAATTTCCCCAAACTCCAGCCTATATTCAGACCTTTTAACTTTTATTTTTTCTTCACCTCTAGGCTGGGATGGTCTGGGTTAAATGCTCGGAGAGCCTTGAAGTATATCATGGCAGGTCTGTGGATCTAGAGCTGGGAGGACAGCTCAAAGGTCATTCAGTGCAGTCTCCTCACGTACAGATGAGGAAACTAGAGATGGATGACTTATTCACAGTCACACAGGCAGCAGGTGGGACAGCTAGGAGTCTAATTCAGTCTACAACTTTAACATCAATGGGAAAGCTAAGTGTTCTGTACTCTGTACCCTTCTGATCTTCAAACTGTATAGATGACAAAATGGCGGTATAGAGGCATGGAATAAGACACTCAGGTCACGGGACTTGTCATGGGGAGGACCTGCACTGTTTTTATTTTACCTGAAAGCCAACATTCTCCTCCTCCACCATACTGCCTGAGGGGCTCTAGCATGCAGTTTTTGTTTTTCATTGGTTGTTCCTACTCTTTCTGGTTCAATGGTTACCTTGAAAATATGGAAGGATTCTTCTCTCCTAAAGCCCAGTGTAGTGAAAACTCAGCCTACCCTACCCCGTTCTGAGACTGCTCTTTTTTTTTTTTTCAAAAAGAATCACACTGACTTGAAAACTAGCTTCCTAAGGAAATCAGGAGGTGTGAGAAAAGGAACCATCAGACATTACTAGAGAATCTTAGAATCAGGAAATCTTGGGTTTGAAGCCCACCTCCAAGACTTACTAGCTGTGTGGTGGTGGGCAAGTTATATAATCTCTCAGGGCAGCCTCAGTGTTTTAATCTAAAAAAACAAAAACAAAACAAAAACCGGGGTAATAACAGCCAGTTTCAACAAATTGTTGTGAGTCTCGGATCATCTTTGTAAAATCTTCTTTGAGTGCCTTTTAAAAATTTTTTTTCTTTGTAGCCCTATCATCTAAGAGAGTACTTGCCACATAGTAAGCACTTTAAAAATGCTTGTTTATTGATTGACTGCAAATTTTAGCATTATAGAAATGTCAGTCACTATTATTATTCAGTCACTGACATGGAAGAACCATACATGTTCCTGAGATACAAGTGTTACTAAATCAAATCTTCTCATTCCTAATAATAAGAATAGCTAGCATTTATATAGCACCTACTATGTGCCAGGCTCTGTGCTAAACAATTTACAAATATTACTTTCTTTCAACTTTACAACAAACCTAGGAGGTAGGTGCTATTATTATCCCCCTCTTACAGATGAGGAAACTGAGGCAAACAGTGGGTCAGGTCAATAGCTTATCTGAAGTCACAATTATTAAGTATCTGAGACTGGATGTGGATTGGGGTTGGCCTGACTCCAGGCCCATCACTGTACCAATTCTATCATTCAGACTTTCAGTTCTTCCTGTTCTTCTTATGAATATTGGTCCACATAATGATGATTGATAGAAAGTGATTGCACTGACAAATCACTGTATGCTTTACAAAGATTTGGTTTCCCCCCTGAGCCTCCGTGGTTAGCAGGTCCAATACTTCCATTTTACAGAAGCAGACCCCGAGGCTGCCAATTAAAGCGACCTGGCTGAAAGGTAACTGAGTGAGGGTCAGCGCTGAATCAATGGCCGGGTCTTTTGACCATGAGACAGACCACCGGTCTCTTCACTCACTACCTATGAGGGCTTCCTCTCCTCCAAAACATGCTCTTTCCAGGGGCCCAAGGGGCTCGGCCAGAGGAAGGGGGGAGCAGTGAGGAGCCAGACCCCTCTCCCCGCCTCCCTGCCGGGCTCTGGACTCTGTTGCCAGCTCCACAGGTCACTTTCACAACCCAGAACAAAAATCTCCCCAGATATGGCAACAGACCGACTGGCTCCACCGCCCTCACGGCCAGACGCAGACACACACAGAGAACCAGGCCTGTTATCTCGACTCCCCAGCCCGTTTCCTATGCTTCTCAAAGACCAGATTTCTTTCAGTCTGGCCTGCCTCTCCCAGTCGCCACCCACTGCCACGGGCCCCTGGGGCCCAGCCAAGTCTCCTGTTTCTTCTCTGCCCCTGAAGTCCTCCCCCTTGGGCACTGCTCGCCCCCCCCCATCCAGGGGCAACCAGTGTTCTACTCCCACTGTCTCCCCCACCCCCACCTAGGCCCAGAGAATTCCCTTGGGAAATGGGCCCTTCTGGCCAGAGCGGAGACACCAGCAGCAGAACGGAGGCAGGCCTGGAACCCGGGAGACATGTGCAGGGAGAGAAAAGATAGAGAAACAATGAGCCTGTCTACTCTCTCACTGGAGACGCTGATAAGCTTTGGGGGCCTTGTTAATGAAAACCCTTCTTCTGTGCACAGCGGGCACAATACTTGCACAAGGAATCAGCCCGACTTGCAGAAATCAGTCAGAGGGGGTGGAGCAAGGAAAAGAGAGGGCTGTGGGCACTAAGTGGGGGTACCCCTGTACCTGAGCCTGCACCCACGCTGGCACAGCACCACATTCTCAGACAGGCTGTCCTGCCACCCTAGAGATGTAGGTATCTTTGATAGGCAGCTTAACATCCATACATGATAATTACATACATTTACATTTGTATGAAAGCTTCCCCTTTGTAAGGCCAGGAGACAAGAAGTCTGTGTAGCACAGCCAGGGCTGCAGGGGAGGATAGAAGAAGCGGAACACTTGAGGGCTACCTGGGAAGTCGCACCTTTGGGGGTGCTTCCCCCAGCCTTTGCCTCCTCCCACCCTTTGTGATGCTGAGCCCAGGCCACGGCCCTGAGACCGCCAGGGCTTGGCGGGGTGGGGGAGCAGCCCTGGGGGGGGGGTGTCTGCCCCTCTTCTCCAGAGTGATGCCCTGAGTAGTTGCCTCAGCCCCACACTGTGGGTCTTTATGATTTCTTAATTACTCAGAGGAGTATAAATGAGGCAGGCTGTGGGCTTTTCTTCCCCAGAGGGCCAATGGCTTGGTCTTCCACACTCTGGCCAGGAGGAGGGGAATGATGAAGGAAGGATTTCTTCCCCCCTTTCCTTCTTTTCCTTTCGCTTAGCTGGGCCTTGGCAAGGCCCTCCCTCCCTTGTGCCGTTTGCAGACCTTACTGGCCCTAGGCAAAGCCTGACCTGCCTGGCCATGTAATGGGAGGCTATAACAGGGAAAGAGAATGGGGGCTCTCACGATGCCGAGGATACCAGGCTGCTGAAGGCTTTTAAGGCTTACAAAGTTTCTGTGACCTCACCTAATCCTCACCACAACCTTGTGAAGCATTATAATACCCTTCTTATGGCCAAGTGACTTTGCTAAGGGCACGTATCGAGCCAGAATAGACTTAAACTCAGCTACCCACTCTCTCCTAAGTCTTGCTTTCCTTCCCCCTCCAAGCCTAATATGATGCTACCTCAAGATAATCATCAAAAACACAGCAACCTCCCCCCAAAAACCAACCTTGTTTCACCCTTTAACTTATACTAAGCTTCACGGCAGGTGCCCCAGAAGAAGCAAAGGTGAATGGCTGGGTACGCCCCTTTATTTTCTATAGACAGAAAGAGGCAACATAATAAATAGGGTGAAGGAAAACCTGGATTTGAATTCGGGCTCTGACAGATCCTACAAGTCACAACCTCAGTTTGTTCCATCTTTCTGATGAGAGGGCAGGACTAGATGAGCTCTCAGGTGACTCTATTATCCCAGGGACAGTGAATGGAAAAGGGGTATATGGGGCCCATCTAGGAACTTGCCTTGGATGATGGAGAACAACTTCCCATTGTTTACATTACGGGCTGAAAGTGGACTCCGAGGAGGGTAAGCAGTTAACAGTGCCCAAAGTCTCCTGCAGAGTTCCTCTCTGGGCTTTTTCTGAATTCTTTTGGTTGTGAAAGGACGGGAAAGAGAACACGGCACTGTTTAGCATGCAGGGGGTGAGGGGTGGCTCCTGCCCAGGCATCTAGATGTCCTGTCATTCAGCAAACATCACAGAGCATCTCTGGTCATCCGCTCCTCCCCAACCAGGTTGCTGCCCCTCATCAACAAAGCTGGGAGGGAGGGCGGGCAGGGAATTTTAGTTCTCTTATACACAGCCAGGAAACTGAGGCCCTCAAAGGGCAAGTGACTCCCTATTAGCCACAAAGTTAATTGGATATTCAGCTAGGATTCAAGCTGAAGTCTCCTCATTCGAATCCTGAGTGAAAAGAACACTTGGCCTGGGAGTCAAATGTGGTTCTAGACCACTAAGTCTCTGGATGGTCTCAGCTGAATCATTTTACTGCTCTCAGCCTTGGTTTCTTTCTTTGAGAAAATAATGGCATTACTGAGTAAACTGAAAAGCTAATAAAGATCCTGGAGAGAAGAAAATGAAATATATGCATCCTATTCTCAAAGTGGAGAGGTTGGGGATTATTTGGACAGAATATTGTACACGTTGTCAGATGCAGTCATTGTATGTTGTTTTTGCTTGATTGCTTTTATTTGTCATAAGGGAGAAGGTGTGTGTGTATATGTATGAGACAGAGACAGAGAAGAGGAGCAGGAGAGAAAGGAGGTCAGAGAAGAGAAAGCAAGAGAGAGAGAGAGAAAGAGAGAGAGAGAGAAAGAAAGAGAGAGAGATTTATGTTAAGACCAAAAGCTTCACAAAATGTATTTAAAATTTGCCCACAAAATGAAGGCATTATAGTGATCCCTAAGACCTTTTAAGCCCACTCTATGATGCTAAGATTCTAGGTCAATCAGTCAATACCTCTCCCCCACCCCAGATTGCTAAGGCCCAGCTGGGAGGATTAGCTCTTAGTCCTTGTCTAGTCCGTTCTGAACTAAAAAAAGGTTTTTAAAAGGTGCTTTCCTATCACCAAAGATAAAGGTGAAATAAAATAAAGTTATGGAGACTGGGATTGTGCAGTTACAGAGAAGCAGAGGAAATCGTGGCGGAGCTGGGGCTAGGTCTCAGAAATAGCCACAACAGATCAGTCTCATTCCTTGGGCCCCTTTTCTCCAGAGAAAGGGTGACAGGCTAGATATTTCACACTCATTCCCACCTCCAAATCTTTGTTCATGTTGTTCCCTCAGCCTGGAATGTCCCCAGGAATGTCTCCCTCCCTCCCTGCTTAACCCAATCCTACCCATCCTTTCTGATCTGGCTCAAGTCTCACCCTCTGCGTGTAGCTTTCTTTAGCTATTCTTCCCACCCCTACACTTCCAGCTATTCTTGTAATAACAACTAGCATGTATATAATACTTTAAGGTTTGCAAAATGGTTTACATGTTAACAGTACTGGCAGGTAGGTGCTGCGACATCTAAAGGTACATGTTACAGATGAGGAAACTGAGATACATCAAATTAAGTGACTCAGCTAGGGTCAAAAAGATAGTGACATCTGGGATAGGATTTGAAGTCAGCTCTTACTGACTCCAAGTCCCAAGTATTTCAATCTAGTATGCCATCTATGACATGAACACAAGAGTTAAATTTGGATTCCCACTCTAGTATTTTTTGTATGGCTTTGGGTAAGTGCTTGACCTTCAGATCCCATATCCGCAAAATGAGGGACTTGAATGAACAAGATCTAAAATCCCTTTGAGTTCACTCTACTTTCTTTTCTCTAAAACTCCTATAACCCTTGATAGTCAATGCCACAGTGTTTTAAATGGCAATATTAAAGGCCATGCTTCTACACTGTTCTCGAACTTTTTTGGGAGGGGCTTCATATTTCATTTGTAGAAATATTCCCAAGGAGTCCCCCACCTTTCCCTGCCAAGGCAACTAACTGGCAATTTCCTCTTTTAAGAGAATCACTCTTAAACAGTTTCAATGACTTGCACAGTCTGTCTATGTTGCTGAACCAAAATCTTTCTGCCTCTGTGGCTCGCTCTCTATCCACCATGACAAGCTGCCTCTCGGTCTCCAGCCACAGAGATGTTAGAGACCCTCTAGTCTAATGTTCTCAAAGACCTGACAAATCAGGAAACTAACAGACACAGAGGGGAACTCAACTGTCCAAATTCATAGCATGACTTAGCAGCATGGCTGGAGTTACAGCTTGGGTCTTAGGACTCTTAAATTAATGTTCAACAAATATATACAGAACACCTATTATGTGAAAGAGCTCTATTAGGACCCCAGGGAGTCAGAAGTTATAAGATAAGGCCATAGGATTATAGATTTAGAACTGCAAGGAATTCCAGGTTATGGGTCATACCAGGAGACTGAGGTTCACAGAGACAAGTGGCTTATTTTAGTTTAAATGGCAGAAGCAGATCTGAATTCAGATTTCTGACTCTGGATTGATTCTCTTTTCACTGTACCATGTTACCTTTTCTTAAGAAGATTAAGATTTTTTTTGGGTGGTGGCAAGGTTGAATTATGGTATATTTATGATTTCAGAAAAGCCTGGAAAAACTAGCATGAACTGATGATAAGTGAAGTGAGCAGAATCAAGAGAACAGTGTACAACAAGATTATGTGACAATCAACTATGATGGACTTGGCTCTTCTCACCAATGTGGGATTCAAGACAATTCAAACAGATTTGGGATGGAAAATGCCATCTGCATCCAGAGGGAGAGCTATGGAAACTGAATGTGGATCAAAGAACATTTTCATCTTTTTTTTTTTTTTCCTTTCTTGTGGTTTTCCTCTCTTGGTCTGATTCTTTCCCAATATGACTAATATGGAAATATATTTAAAACAAATGCACATGTACAATCTATATCAGATTGCTTTCTGTCTTGGGGAGGGAAAAAATTGGAACTCAAAATGTTACAAGAGTGGATGTGGAAAGCTGTCTTTATATGTAATTGGAAAAAGTAAAATGCTATTAAGTGAGGAAAAAAAGTTTCAATTAAGTAGAGAAGATGCAGATATAGATAATTATATAATGCAAAATAGAATGGGATAAGCAGAGGAGGGATACAAAATGATACAAGAGTTGAGAGTGGAAGAGATCTCTTTATTCCATTTGAGACAATCAGGGAAGGTTCCATGAGTGAGACTTTGATAGATAGTTAGGATGCAATAAGTGGAGATGGGCATAGGTGGAAGAAGGAGCTTGAAGAATTCTGGACTTAAGGAATGACACAAATGTTACAAAGGAAGAGAGTAAATAAAAGATAAGTTAAGTGAAGAGAAAAAATGGAAGACATGGCAGAAAAGTTGATTGGGAGACAAAACTTTTTAAAGTAGGCAACAGGAAGACAGAGATTAAGTGATCTATCCAGGGTGACACAGTTAGTAAGTATCAGAGGCCACATTTGAACTCAGATATTTCTATCTGCAGACCTAGACCTTTATCCATTGCGTTTACTTTTGAGATCTGTTGGCTGTTTCCTAGTCTTTATACTTCTTGACCTCTGTGTAGTATCTGAGATTGCTGACTACCCCCTTCTCCTAAACACTCTCCTCTTCCTGGTTTTTTTTTTTATAATTGTTCTCTTCTATCCAGTTGTCTGGCCACTATTCCCAGGTTTCCTTGGCGGACCATCAACTATGTTCCATTCCTGCTTCTTGGGATGCACACTCTCTGAATGATCTCATCAACTCCCACAAATTTAACTATCATCTCTACATGACTGGCTCTGAGACTTGCGTGTTCACCCCCATTCTCTCGAGCTCCATCCACTCCTGCCTCATCTTTTGGACATTTCCAATTGGAATTCCTAGGAACATGTCAAACTCCATGTGTTAACAAGAAAGGGTGTGTGTTTGTGTGTGTATGTATATATATTTGTATATGTCATCCATCTGTTTATCTATGCACTTATCTATCTATCTATTCATCCATCCTTTATTTATCTCTTCCTTCTTCCTAACTGCCCAGTTTTTGTCATGGGCTCCACGTTCTTCCAGTGATTCAGCCTTGCAACTTCAGTCAAGTTTAACTCTCCCTTCTTCCTAAACCCCCAGGTGAGATTATTTGCCATGCCTTATGCACTCTACCTCCATAATACATCTCAATTTTCACAGCTACACTTTTTCAGACTTCAGTTTTTGCTACTTTTCACTTTTCTAAAAAATTAAACAGTGAAAAGGGAGAGAAAGAATGATGGCTTGAGAGGTTAGTAGAGTAAACAGTGTGTGTGTGTGTGTGTGTGTGTGTGTGCACACGTATGAAAGAGAGACAGAGAAAAAGAGACAGAGAGAAGAAGACGACACGTTTGTAGAAGGATGAATCATCGAAGAGAATGTAAAGAAGAGGAGGAAGGGAGGGAAGGAAGGAGGAAAGAGAGATAAAGAGAAAGAGATAGAGACAGAAAGACAGAGACTGACGAGAGGCAGAGATAGTGACTGAATGATTAATGGAGCAAGATCCAGGAGGAGATACCAGGGATTGGGATCCAGGACACAGAAATATTAGCTTTAAGCAAGAAAGAATAAGCAAATACAGGATTTGAAGTATGGAGTTTTTCATAGGATTATTACATGGATTGGATAAAATTATATAGGTGAAAATGTCCTGAAAATTGCTAAGCAATCTATGTCTGTAAAGTATCAGCTGTTGCTGCCAACAACAAGGGAGGCCTCCTTATATATAAAGTGGGCAGATGACTACATGGTATGATCTGAGAGGTAACAGGAAAGCCTCCTGGCCCCAATCTTTGTCACCATCATGTTACCTTGCTTTGGAGCCTTCCTTTAGCCACTCTGTAGTTAAAGTACTATGTCTCTTTCACCTACATTATCTCCTTTGCTCTTAACTAACAACCCTGTGAGGCAAACTGGCTATTATTATCTCCATTTACAGGGGAAAACACTGAGATCCAGAGATGTTAAGTGATCACAAACACATAAGGAAGTCACAAGCAAGATCAGTCCCTTATTCTTCAGCTTCTAGGAGACAGACAGACAGACAGAGAAACAGACAAAGAGAGAGACAGAAAGACAGAGAGAGGCAGAGAGAGAAAGAGACAGACAGAGAGAGACAGAGAAAGAAAAAGGGACAGAGAGAGAGAGAGACAAAGGAAGAGAGAGAAAAAGGGACAGAGCGAGATGGGGAGGGAGGGAGGGAAGGGGAGAGAGAGAGAGAGAGAGAGAGAGAGAGAGAGAGAGAGAGAGAGAGAGAGAGAGAGAGAGAGAGAGAGTGAGTTGGGAACAGGGCATGAGAAGAGAGTTTAGGTGTGAGGGAGAAGGGAAGAGATCATTTGGCCCAGGAAAGGGCCAAGCATGAAGTTACTAGGTTTTTGTGCAGGAGGAGGACGCTGGGGAATGGATGAAAAGAAAGACAAAAAAGGAGAGGTAATTACTATCACTGAGATACATTTGGCTCTTTTCTTTCCTAAGGAGGCCTGCTTGTAGTCAAGCATTCTCCTTTCCTCCCCCAATTATTAATACATCTCCTGGGGCTCCTCTGGACCAATTGCGATGATGGAGAAGGCCCATTAGAGGGTAGGGGCTTTTCTTGCAAACTCTTTCTTTTAGCACTCAGAAAAAAAGCCCCCAAAACTGACCAGCTCCAGACTTCGCCAATCCCCATGCATCAGAAAAGATGTCATGAAAAGACTCCGGGTTTTGAAGTCCACCCTGCACTCAGATTTTGGCTGTGCTACTTATTTCTTATAATTTTAGATGTCATTTCATTTCACTGGGCCTCGGTTTCCTATCTTGTCAAAGGAGGAGAACAGACCCTGCAACTTGAAATCCCAAAGGCAGGAGAGTTCCCTGTGGACAAGTCAGCAGACTTACTGGCAGAAGGAGCCCACAGATTATTTCCTGTTCAGCTGTTTACTGGATGGATGCAGGCTGCTAGACCTCTGTGTGGCTGAAACGGCTCATTCACCTAAAAGCAGACAGAGGTCTGATGTGGAGTCAGAAGAGCTGCTCTGAATCCAGGCTTTGCCATTCACCCCAAGCATGACCTATAAAAGTCCCTCTAACTAGGCCTCAGTTGCCTTATCTGTGAAGTGGAAAGGCTGGACTAGATGATAACTGAAGTCCTTCCCACAACTCATTTATTCCCACCCAAATCCTGTGATCTAGAGGAGTAAAGGTTGAGTGACAGAAGCACCCCAACTAGAGCCATCTTTTTAGATGGTTTGTTCTATATAGCCTGCTCTGAAAAACAGACACCCAATCACCTCCTCAAACCTCTCCTCTTGGGAGCTCCCCAGGGAGGGGATCAAGGCCTGTGGGGGCAGGTGGGCTCGGTAAACTTCTGCTGGTCCCAAATGGTCCCTGGCTTCTCCTTGTCCACTACTGCCACCTACAGACTACTCCCCTTACCCCAAGGCTTGGACATCAGAGACCCTGCAGAGCCCATTTAGGAACTGGAGGAGGGGGGATCCAACCCAGCCATCTTGAGAAAAGCTCTAGTCCCAGTGGGTCCTCCTTACCTCCTCCCAATTTACTGAGCATGCTTATAACATTTGCTTTAGTTACATTGCATGTTAGAGATGGAAAAGTCCTTAGAGACCATCCACTTCCACTCTATTTTATAAATGAGGAAACTGAGTCAGAGAAGGAAAATGGGTTACTTGAGAACAGGGAGTAGTTACTGGCAGAGTTGGTCCCATCTCCCAGATTACAGTCCAAAGTTAAAGCCTTAGACTCAGAACCTTAGAGATGGCTCTTAAAAGACCATCTGGCTCGAGAATCCTCAACTTTGCCTTTTTGGGGGTAATGAAGCCTCCCAAGGGGTTGGGGGAGGAAGACTGAGGACAGGCTAAGAGGGCACTGTGAGACTCAAGATGAGTGGGTGGAGGTGCTATTGAAAAAGCAGGTAAGTGTGTTTATTTGTGGATGGGATGGGGAAATCCTGATGGAAAGTTAGAGTATCAGAAGAGGGATTTGAACTCAGCTCCTTGAATTCCAAGGCACTCTTTCCATTCCATGTACGTAGATGCTCAATCTGGGTCAGTTTGGGCCAAAAGAACCCACAAGTCCAAGGAGTGTTGCAATGCACCGTTGCTTACATACTCTTACAGGTGAGCCTTCCAGACTTGAGTGGAGACATTTATAAGCTGTAACGCAACCCATGTCTAATTCTACCCTTTATTTCTGTGAAAGTTTCTGGGTGACAGGACAAACTGTGACTAGGGACTGTAAGCTGCATTCCTGTCATTTCCCTTGTAATGAGTGGGCAACTGGGTCATTCGACAAACACAGCATTCCAATGGATGAGATTTGGGAAGAGGAGAGAAGAAAAATTATTCAAAGGCAAACAACAATTCTGACACTTCTCATCTAGCCTTATGCATCTTTCCAAGAAGATTAAATGGCGTTCAGCATCTTGTTTTAGTACAGAGAGCTTCCCAACATCTCCTCCCCAACTCTAGGTCCTTCCCCTCCTAACTCTAAGCTCCAGCTGCCATTTCTGTATTCTTCCACCAAAGGTCTTCCTTCTCCATTCCTGCAGTCATTGGCATTGGGAGCACCATTATATTATAGATCTAAAGCTGTGGGAGTTCAGAAGCTATCATGTCCAACCCCTTATTTTCCAGATAAGGCACAGGGCAGTTAAATGACTTGTCCATAGTCACACAGGTAGGGTCTGAACCCAGGGCATCCTAACAGTCCAAATCTGACATCCTACCTATTATACCACAGTGACAAAACAAGCTGAGACATGGTGCTGTATGGGATGGAATTTAACATATAAAAATATGATTACGCCAAGGATTATGCTAAATGTTGGGAAATATAAATTTATGACATGTTCATAAATTTATATTATTGAGAAATATAAAACTGACAAATATGAATGGAAGGCAGTGCATATAGGTTAGCCATTGTGGGATTAGAGGCAGAGCCATCAGGGGCAGCTCATTTGATAGATTTCTGGCTTGTCAGAGCTGGCAGAGACCACAGCAATCCATCCAGTACAACCCTCTTATTTTCCAGATAAAGAACCTGAGATTGGCAAAGAGTCTTACATAAAGTTCTATAGATAATTAGTCCCACAGGATTTGAACTTAAGTCTCCTAATTCCTGAAGGGATAAGAATGACTACAGTCCAGTCCTGGTAGGGAATTATTCTTGGGGTGGGAGTTTTAGCTTTTGGAATGAAAATACAGATTTGCCCTTAAAGTCCTACAAGAGGATGGCAAACAGATGATCATCCCTTTAATTCAGTGTAATTCCTTAGCAAAGATTTCTACACTCTGACTGAATTCCTAATGAACATCCTTGAAAATCTGGCCATAATTTACCTATCCAATCTTAATTCCTGTTACTCCACTACACATATAGTCCATAGAAGAAGCTATGGGTAGAGGTAACTGGTGGCTCAGTGGATACAACACTGGGCCTAGAGTGAGGAAGGTATGAGTTCAAATCCATTCTCAGATACCTACAAGCTGTGTGAACATGGACAAGTCACTTGGCTTGTGCCTCAGTTTCCTCATCTGTAAAATTGAGATAATAATAGCACCTACTTCCCAGGGTTGTTATAAGAATCAAATGAGATATTCCTAAGAATGCTTAACACAATGCCTGGCACATAGTAGGTGCCTAATAAATGCTGATTTCCCACTGTGGTATTTTTGGCCTGTGCCAGTTGGACTTGGTAAGCACCATCTCATATACCAGACCTGAAAATAAGAAAATTTGCCCTAATTGGTAGAGGGTAAAAGACAGACTATAAAATTTTAAAGTTCCTCTTAGAATAGTCTTTTATGTTTGCTTAGCATTTAGACTTTCTAAAACTCTTTTATAACTGAGTCTGTAATGCATGGTAAACGTTGTTTCCATTTGACAGGTGAAAAGACTGATGTCTTAATAGGTTATTAACTGTTTTATGACAGAGTGAGGGTTATATCTTCCTTTTTCCTTGGAATTGCCCCTCAGCATTGATTCCACTCTAGTGATATCTATGGACTTAACCAGGATCAGGTACTATTTGGAGGACATCGCTCCTTGTCCTACTTTCCAGATATAATTCTCTAAATCCTACAAATTTAGAACTTTTTTCCTTCTAGAGAATTCATTATTTTACAATGGAAATCAATAGGAAACCAGAATCCAGTATCTTTCTATAGGTAACCATTCAGGAATGCAACTGATCTAGTTACAGAATGATAGATATAATTCATCTACACTTAAAACTCCCAGCCATCTCTTAATAACACATAACAACTAACTTGTGCAAAGTCCACACTCACCACACCCTCAGTACAGCCATGCTGCAAGAAGGGACTCTGTGGTTTGGTTCTACTAAAGGGATAAAACAGATCCAATGACCTCGGTGGACTCTTGGACAGAGAGGGGATATCTCCGGGCTGCATGCCACTTATGTAGGTATGTTAAGCAGCACAGGTGGACCTTAAGTCAGGGAAGGCACAGGTATAGGCAGGAAGTTAGCCAAGGAGGAGGAAAGAACAGGTAGGGATGTGTGCATATGTGTGTGGCTCTAATCATATGTTCTGTATTCAACTGATCTCTTTTATCCCTCCATCTCCAAGTGTCTCATAAAAACTGTAATTAGGGCTCCCTACACACCCTGTGAATGGGGCCAGGGTTACCAGCCCCACAGAACTAGGAAGAAAGCCTTGAGGGATTCAGTGAGTAGTGGGGCCACATCCCCAGAAACTGACCCCTGGTTTGGAGGAAAATTTACTTTCTCCTAATTTCCCCAGCTGATGATCAGATAGATTAGGAAAGGAGCTGGGATCTATCCAAGCTGAGCTCACAGCAATGAGAGCCCCTACATTCATTATTATATTTTAAAACTGAGGTCTAGATTCCTGAATATGAGATAGGCAATAGATAGGGACAGGAAAAAAAAATCCACCATCATTCCCAGTGAAGTGTTGTGATATAGGGCGCAAAGCATCTGAGTAAAAATCAGGGTCCTAATCTGGGATGGATTTGCAATGAATTGACTGTGTCACCCTGGTTAAGTCCTTTTTTAAATAAGGGAGCTCTTTTTCTACAAATATAAAATAAGAGGGAAGATAGATTTTTGCAAGGTACTCTCCAGCTTTAAAATTCGAAGGTGTCACTCAATCATGTGAATTTACTGGCAAGTTGCCCTATATGAGCCTCAGTTTCTCTATCTACAAAACAGTTGCACTATGCCTCTCAGGGTCTTTTTTGTAAGGTCTTCCTATATCTTAGAGCACATAAGGGTGAGCTACCATTAATGAAGAATCTTGGGAGAAAATTCTCACTAGAACCAAGACTGAAATTCTTTCTCTGGGAATAACAACACTGGTAGTAGTACCTACCTCACAAAGTGGTTGTGAGGAGAGTGAATTTAACTTAATACAACTGCATCTTATTATTTCAAGGAGACTTTTATTTCTAGAAGGATATAACAACCTGGGCTGGAACTGGTAAGGTATAAATACTCATTAAGTATTTATACCTTAAGTAACCCTTAAGTTCAAAGCATCTTTCTGGCTTCTTAAACACTTGTCCTATAGCTGCCTTCCACTTGTTTCCATGACATTTTCTCACAATTGTACCAACTCATTATTTTACACTGGCAAAGTGGCAAAGTGTTGGCCAGTTAGGGCTCCTGACTCCCAAAGGACTCAAGTTTGAAGCAGCCCAAAAGTACCCACTAGTAGTGGCCTGAATACACAGGGAAAAATGTAGAGAGGAAAAGAGGAAGAGGAGAATGGGATGGAGGCTGAGGAAGGCAGGGTCTTAACCTTGGCCAAAAGGTCAGTTTTTCTGTTGTTTGACTCCTGACGTCTGGGGTACCATCTCTAGAATGTCCCTAATTTTGGGAAAGCACACCTTGATGTTACCAAGGTTGCTGGGCTATGGTGGAGCTAGGAGGATGGGTATTCATGTGAGCCTTCCTCCCACCTGGATGATGGGGCCCAAGTCTTCCCCACCCGTCTCTTTTAGTTCACCATCCTGAATGGAGAAGCTCTTGGCCCCAGCATGTTCATTTTTATAAAACAGGGAAAGAAAACAAGGTTTTGTTCCCTCTGTCTTTAATTCATCCAGCTCTTTAATAAAAAGACATATTTTAAAATACCACATTCATTAACCTTTTGGTGCTCAGTTTCCTCTTCGATAAAATTCAAGGACTGTATTAGATATTTAAGATTTCTTCCACTTCTAACAGTGTCTCAGATTGTATTAATTTAGGGGTGGAGCCAAGAAAGTGGAGTAAAGTCAGATAGTACTAATTCTCTCAAGAACCTATCTTGTCTCCTTGTTTCCCAATATATCAACTGTAAACTGCCTGATTGTCAAAGTCCCTTTATAGTTATTTAAGCTCATTTTTTTGTGCATTTCACAGTATACATTCTTTGTTCTAGTTAGATCTTTGCCTCTACTGGTTCTAATTCAGATTATATTCATTTATACCTCTTTTTTTAAAGTTATTCAGTCTGTCAAATAAATCCTTCTTCCTTATCTTTATTTATTTCAAATTTTAAGATATTGTTGAAGGTTCACTTTAAACCCTGCCTCGTCCAATAAGCTTTTGACTTCTCCAGTCCACATTAATATTTTTTTTGATGTCTACTGTATTAACAAATAGCACTATCCATTTTAGCAATTAATTTTTTCATAGAATGATCAATTAATAATAAATTTAAAATAGGAAACAATTATATATCTTTAATGAAATCATGTACCATGCTTTACACTTTGTATTCCCCTAGTATCTAGTCAAGTTTTAGACACTAGATAAATACCTGTTGACTGATTTTTTTCTTCTTTCCACTAAGTGACATTTCAGCCTTCCTTCTCCTTCCCTCTCTCACATCCCTAATCATCTCCTCATCTCCATGGTGTCCCCCCAGAGAACCCCAGGACACAAAAGGCCAGCGGTTACATAATCAGACCAGGAGATTTTTTTTCCACTGGGTTTGGGCTGGGCCAGCTCTCCAGTGACAGCTCCAGCAGGTACAGGCGCCCTGTCTCAGATGGCTGTGCCCGGGCAGGGCTGAGATGCTGGCAATCTGGAGCCGCTCAGCATAGTTTGGATTCCCTAGGTGGCTGGCCACTGCAGGAACGGACAGATCTGCCGTCTCCTGCCTGTCCCTGGGAGGGGAGGAACCCGGCAGGGGAGATGAGGAGTTGCCAATAAGCAGGGGGTGGCTCACTGAGGCCTGAGAGGTACCGCCGTGCTGCTTACCGGCAAGGACAGTCTAAGGCACGCAGCCCGATACCTGATCCGGGCTTCTCCAATAACTCACTTATCTGCCCAGGGCCTGTTCTGGCGTGGCTGGTAGGGACAGTCTCAGAAAGACCCAGGGAGAGGTTTGCTGGTGGACTTAAAAGGCTAAGTAGATAGACAGATACAGAGAAAGAGATAATACACATATAAATAGAAGGATAGGTAAAGAAGAAGAAAAACAGATGATAAAAAGATAGGGAGAGAGTAGGAAAAGACAGGCCAAGAAAGATGATCGATTAATTCAAAAGGTTGGGGGGAGGGAACAGAAACTATGTCTTGACACTATGGAAAGATGATATTAGGGGAAAAAAAAAGGTTCTCCTGCCCAGAGGAGAATTTAAAACCCCAATTTAGCATCTCTAAAACTAATTTAATCACAAACCCCCTTTGAACTTAAAATATATTGCTAGAATCCATAAATGTTGAATCTGAGGGACAAAGAATGGTCTGGGTAGTAAGAAGATAAAAAAAAATTAAGTCTATTTTCATGGGAAAAAGATACATAAAATGTATCTTTTTCACTTACAATTAAATGAATAATTTCAAATAATATTTTAGAAAAAAATTATCACCAACACCAACATTTTCTCATGGATCCCATACTTATACTTCTTGAAATTCCAGGATTTCAGTGGATGTCATCTGGGAAAACATTTTTTCCTAATTATCTTCCTTTCCCCACTGATGGAATTCCTTCCCATTCCCCCCCCCCCCAAAACTCCAACGCTTATCCCTACAACTCAAGGAGGATACTGCCGATACCCCATTTGTAAGGGGTTTATAATCAAATGACAAAATACTGAAGGTGACAATGACTATCTGCCAGGTGCTGTGGTAGATACTGTGGAGTACACACAGAAGGATAAAGAAGTAAATTCCCTCTGCCCTCAAGGAAGTTCCTGTCTAGTGATGGAGACAAAGTACCAGTCAGATGACAAGTTAAGTGAGTCCATAAGGCAGCTGAGCCAAATGACATGCTATGGAAGCGGAAGAGAAAAAGCAATCACAATGGGCAGGGGTGGTCAGGGAAGGCTTCATGGAGGAGGAGAGCTTTGAGTCCTTTCCCTTTTCTCCCTACTACCACCTTCCCAGGGTATGTAATGGCCCGTTGTGCATTTACTGTATAGGCTAGAAAAAATATGTCAATGTTCTCATTTATAAGACTGAATTTATTTAGTGGAATCAAAGAAGGGTACAATCTACGATTTTAAAAATATCTGTATCTAAGAGGCTGATATGTGCCTGGAAGGAAAGCCTCTAAAACTGGGCAAAAGGCATTTCTGGAGAGTTTGCTGTTGTTTCCAAAGCACGCATTGGTTAATCACCTTTTGATTGGTAATGAGTCACTAAATGCCCAGGTCTAGGGCACACTAATACTGGGCTCCTTCCTGTGCCAACTTCAAGGTCAATGATCGTTTTATCCTCTGTTTTCCATTTCAATAGGTAAAATGTTTGTTTTTTCCTCAGGTCACTGATTCCCTGGTCTCTTCCCCTCCTACTCCCAGCTAGTTACATTTTAGCTGCTAAGTTCTGTGGAATGAACTTAAAACTTAATATCTTTCAAACCAGTCTAGAGAACTCAACTGAGCTACACAGTGTGGATCCTAGACAGAAGATAAAACCAATTAAGTCTTTAGGGTCAGCGTCTCTCTGTTCTATACTCTTTCCTTCTTAGTAGCATCTCTTTGTAGAGTGGCAAAGAAAGCTTTGGACTTGGAGATGGCAGAACTGGGCTTGAGCCCCTCGGTTGGTACAACTGTAGGCATTTTACTTAATATCTAGTTTCAAATCCCACCTTTCAAATTTTTCTAGCTAAAATCACTGAACCTCTCTGATCTTCAGTTTTCTCATTTGTAAAAGGAGTGGGAAGAACTCTAAATTTCCTTCCAGCTCTTTAATTTATAATTCTATAATCATATGAGCCTCAGCTTCTTCATATGTAAAATAAGAAATAATTTCACAGGAGTATTATAAACTATTCTGTAAGTGTGAGGTATCATCTGTTTCTCCTAGATGCCTAACATTCTTAGCCCTCCTCCTATCAGAATTCCCTCTCTTGAAAAAAATCTCTTCTGATGAAAGGAACATTTTTTAATTTTCTCAGAAAGCTTAGGATCAAGGATATGGAATAAGGTATATACTATCAGGCAGAGTTGTTGTGTTGTTGGCTCTGCTTAAATGGGAATGTGTGTGCATGTGTGTTTGTTTGTTATTACAAGAAAAGGTCCAATGAGATTATGCTAAGAAGAAATGATGAGAGTATGAAGCTTAAAGTAACAATAAAACTATTTTAAAATAAAAAATAATGTTCTTAAAGTAAATGTCTTCATACTCTAAGGAAGTCAATGATAAATAGAATAGTTGAATATATATCAAAACATTAATGTTTGTGTGGTTGAAAAAAAAATTGGACAAAAATAACTGACCACTGATTTGGAATAGCTAGAAAACATGGGAGCAAATGGAAGTAATGCATTATTATTTCTCTATAGGAAAGGAAAGATGCTAAAACTTCAGAGGAAAAAAAGGAAGGCAAGAATTGATACAAAGTAAGGAAAACAAGGAAAAAATTATATAAAACATATATATGAATTTACTAATATCTGACTACAATAATAAAAGTGGAAATATCAGTAAAATGAAACTAAATCTTAATTATGATGATCAAGCATGGCCCCAAAGAAAAACACATCTCCCTGACTTTTTTGGAATTGACTCTATAGGTATGGAACATTACATGTGCTGTCAGAGGAAGTCAATATATTGTTTGGTTTTATTGAATTATTTTTTCTTATGAAATCCTTATGTGAAATTGAGTTGGGGAAAGGAAGGGAGGATATTTAGAAATAATTATAATTTAAAAAACAAAAGATTTCATTAAAAAAAGAAAAAGTGGTATGGAAATTTTGGCATGATGGGGGAAAGAGCTAAGCATGGAGGGCTGTGTAAGAATACTACATACATTTGTGTGTTGTGGTGACTCTCAAAGGTGGCAATGTCCACAATGCACAGAGCCTGAATGATGTTGGCGTGCATGCTGAAGTTAACTAACCCCTACAAAAAAGCATATAGAGTGGAGGACACCTTAAAGTAGGACATCCACACCTAAATCCCCCTCCCAGGGGGATATGTCTTATAATGATCAAAACCTTAAGTTAAAGACATACTCCTATGGCTTTTTAGGAGTCGGAAATTAGATAGGAACAGGAGGTTCTATTTGGGGACCCACAGAGGTTCCTGATATTGTTTCACACTCCACTTAAACTAAAACCAACACCAAGTTCTCTGGAGCCATTTACAATCTTACTCAATGCTGATTTCTAGTAAAGATTCTCAACTGATGGCACTAATGGAGAAGAACTACAGTACAGGGATAACCCCAAATATTTATCTTTCTTTGGTTTGGGAATGTGTTAAGTAATGTTCTTGAAACCTTGATTATTATTATTTAATGTCAAACAATTAGTCCTAAGATCTCGAGCATATACATATATCAGCTTAATAGACACAAGAAATCTTATTCAAGGAAATGGGGTATGAGTGTTTGTTTGGGTGTCTTAGATTAGACATCTGCCATATATAATTCAGGCAATGGTAAATTAGAGCAATTTCTTCAGATGATTTACCATCTTTGTATTTTGGAAAAACACAAAAGTGATGATATGATGTATTTATCCAAGGTCAGGTGGTTGTTAATTGAAGTCAGATAGGGCATTGGATCTAGCACTGATTTTCAGTTCCATTTTTTGATCTTGTAACTGAATCTTTGCTAGAAGAGTTTTTGGAAGTATTTAGGATTCAATTCTGCACATCCCAACTTAGCCCTCTGGTGTACTCTGTGCCATAAGACCTCATATAGCTTGTAACAGGGCACAAGCCTTTTCCTGAGAACAAAATAAGGATTCACATAGTAGACACAGTGGAAATCACTCAAAGAATCAGTTCTGATAGAGCTGCTGTTTTGTCATGAAGTGATCACATCTGGCTTTCTTATTCTCCTTTTCAACAGTTTTTATTGCTTTAGTAAAGGAATTTAGGACCAATTTGGTCATATTGAAAGAACAAACATTTATTGGAAACCCATGATATTTTCAATACTTCTTTAGGAACTCTGGGAGACAGAAAAGATTCATGGTCCTTACCATCAGGGTAGTGCATAGAAAAGATTTGGAATTATTAGTCTTGGAATAAAAATTTGACCTGCTTGGGAAGCTTATCTCAGACATTTATTAGCATTGTGGTCAGCCTTTCTCAATTTCCTCATTTGTAAAATGTGAGTAGTAATAATTGTAGTTTCATCACAGGGTTGTGATATTCAAGTGAAATCATGGATTAAAAACTATCAAGGGCTCTATAAATTTCAGCTATTATTATTCTTTTTTCCCTCTTCATTTGAGCTATCATTTCTTAGGACACAGTGAATCACAGAATGTTGAGCAGGAAGATTTTTGAGATTATCTAGTTTAACTTCCTCTTTTTAGAAGTGAGGAAACTAAGATTCCCAGAAAAAAGAAGCAAACTTCCCTAACTAGTCCACGTCAGAATTGAAAATATAACACCTTCTGACTCTAAGTCAGAGCTTTGTTACTTAGAAGGTCCCATGATTCAGTGGAAAGAACACGGGGAATGAAAATTAGGTAACTTTGGTTTTAGTCCCAATTCTTTCCTGATCAAATCCCTTCATCTTCTAAGAGCTCAATTTTCTCATCTATAAAATGAGAGAATCCTCCAATTTTCAGGGAAGAGTATCACCTATTCATTTCCCTGAAGTCTTGAGATCACCGGAAGGCCAGGAGAATGGAGATACTGTCCCTTAAGGGAGGCAAGGACATAGTTGCTACTTTCTGGCTAAACTTTCCTCCTCGCTGGGAATTATAAAGAGATAAAGAGGGGTGGATGACAAAAGGTCATTTGACCGGGGAATAAGTAGTCTACAAAGACTTAGAGAAAGCCAAAGTTAATATTGGTGAGAGACCCTCGGGTCTAGGCAACTTCTCTCTAGGTTTATACAATCACAGAATAACAGGACCCCAGTGTCTACCCAGCCTGATCCATACCTCTAAGCCAACCTCCACTTCAGGGGGCTGAGTAAATGGTAATGAGTGATCATCCAGTCCGTTTAAAGATCTCCATTGAAGGGGAACCTCTCCTTTGTGAGGTAACCATTCAACTTTTGGATGGCTCTCACTTCATGAAAGTTTATCATAATATTAAACTTTCTACCTCATTCTATCTTCTGGGCCAAACAAAACAGGTTGGATCCCTTTCCCACATGTCAGCCTTTCTAGTACCTGAAAAAAGCTATTATGTTCTCCCTTTGCTTTCTTTTTTAATAAAAAAAAAAATGCAATGATTCTTCCAACAGACTCCAGAAAAATTAGCCAGTGCAATGTTTAAGGGTGACAGGGTACAGCGGAATAGATGGCCTTTCTGCTTGCCACTTAGGAGGCTGGGTGCTAAGAAGAGAATGCCTTCTAGAAGGTAGCGGAGGGCTGTTTATTTCTAAAACTGTGCACGTGCCAGAATCTGAATTTGCCTGGATTCAGATTGCCTTTTCACAGCAGCCCTGCTGTGTTTATCAGTTGGTTGAGACATGTATTTTTTTTCCTTCAAAAAAGGTATCACATCCTTCTGTTAGATGTGTTGTTGGCAACAGTTGCTAAGGGGAATGGGGTTCAATTACAGATGCACTGATGCCCGCTCTAATAATACTTTGCTATGCATAGCTCAGATACAGACACCTCCTAGCTAAATGAAGCAAGTACATTTCAACAGAGAAGAGCTTGGTTACACATGCAGACATCAGGATAAAGATAAAAAGTCTCTGAGCCAAAACGGCAGGATGTGGGACCACTGGAGAAGGGGGGCTTCCAGAACAGACAGACTCTAAACTTCAGTTCTTTTAATTGTCACTTGATTCTCCACCTTGGAATCTAGACCTTTAACAAATATTGATGATTTGATCTTTCACTCCTGGCCTCTTAGGCTGAAATTCTGGCTGTTCCCATGAAGAAATTTCAGTTTCTTCCTATAACCCCAGACTCTGGACAGTTTCTGATATCCCCTTTCTAATGAGCAGAAGATCAGGTGAATGAATAAATGAATCTAGGAAATGTAATGTAAACAAATCCAGAAGCTTTCTTCCACTGTGGAATGGTCATTTAACCTGTAGAATATGTAGCATGATAACTGTCTTCAGATATAGGCAGAACATTAATGGGAAGGAAACTAGATTTATTCTCTGTAAGAAGGTATCGTTCATTTACACTGCTGCCAGATTTAACTGTCTTTATCCACAGAGGCAATTATACCACTCCTCTGCTCAAAATCCTTTAATGGATCCCAATTTAGTCTACAAAATAAAGTCCAACATCCTTAGCCTGGCAATCAACCTCAAACCACTGACTTTCCAGTCTAATTTCATACCACTCCCTTTAATATGCATTATTTTCTAGCCACATGAGACTGTTAGCCAGTTAGCATTTTCCAACCTGTATGTCTCTCTATGGCTAAAATGTGCTCTCCCCACCTTGGATTTAAGATGCCTCCTGGACATCTAGTTTGAGGTGTCTGAGAGGCAGTTGGAGGTATGAGACTGGGGGTCAGCAGAGAAGCTGGGACAGGATAGGAGAAGCCACTTAATCTCCTCTGTAAAATGAGGGGGTTGAATGAGATGACTTCTAAGGTCTTTTCTAAGGTCCTAAAGGATATGGAAATTTCACCACGAAGAATGAGATGATGATGAGCATAACAATTCCATTATATAGGAAAGGTGGGAGTGAGCCAAGAAGATTCTCGATCTTCTCAGATTCTCAAGAACATGAAAGGTCAGAGGGGAAGGGAACGCTAGTAAAACATTTCAGTGTCAGGTCATGGATTGAGGCTGGGTATGATTATGAAGTGGAGATGGATTTGGAGAAGAGGAAGGGGTCAAAGAAGCCATATTGTGATAAGGATGAAGACATTTAGCAGGAGTGAAGGGGAGGGGAAAGTGGAATTGTAAAGTTCTGGATCTTGGAGAGAATAATTGTGAAAGAGAGGGAGATTTAAGATGTGGCCCTATTGATTTACTGATGAAGATGAATGATACAGAAATAGATAAAAAATTTATTAATGCTTATTATGTGCCAGGCACATAATACAAGTGCCTGGGAATACAAATAAAAGCAAAAAAAGACAGTCCTGATTCTTGAGGAGTTAGAGTCTTCCAGACTCTTTTCTTGATGTCATTCGTTTTGATTGATGTCATTTTTTCAGTCGTGCCTGAACTCTGTAACCCCATTTAGGGTTTTCTTGGCAAACAGACAGGAATGTTTTGCCACTTCCTTCTCCAGCATATATTACAGATAAGGAAACTGAGGCAAACAGGGTTAGTGACTTTCCCAGCATCACACAGTAAGTATCTGAGGCCATATTTGAACTCAGGAAAATGAGTATTCCTGGTTTCAAACCTGATACTCCCTCTACTGCATTAACTGCTCAAAGTTCCTAAAGTAATCCATATTAGGATTTATAAGATATTAGGAAGGACAGACACATATTTTGCATCTCATTCAGGCAGAAATTAGATATGGAGATCAGGCAGAAGTGGAGTAATGATGAAGAGCAAATATGTTATATCAACATTTTTTCCCATTCACTAACACAATTGCTATACTTTCTGGTAATGTGGTTTAGGTAAAATATAAGCTCTACTAATCACAAACTCTGTTGTAATCTTTGTACACCCAGAACCTGGCACAGTATATTTCACATAGTAGGTGATTAATAAATGTTTGCTTATTTAAGGGAGTAGAAGATATTTTAAGCCATTTAAATAATTACCCCATATATGTAATGAGGGAAGGGGCAAAAGAAAGGGACGGAGAAAATAGGTCAGAGGGAGAGTGGGTAGTGAAGACAAAGAAGAAAAGGATTAAATTTTTACAATTATTGTCTTATTGCATGCATACATTATCTCTCTTTCAAATAGATTTTAAACTCCTTAAAGGGACAGAATTTCAGAGTTGAAAGAGATCTTAAGAGATCATTTAGTTCAATGCCCTCATTTTAAAAGAGAATGTAACTGAGATCCAAAGAGATGTGACTTATTTAAAGTCACACAGCCAAAAAGAGATAGAACTTGAATCCCCTGACTTTTAGCCCTCACTGATTTGTATCTCCCTATCCCCTGCTGCTAGTGCCAGAATATCTTGCAAAAACAAAGTAGAAGCACAATAATCATACTGATGGAATGCCTGATAATCAGTAGTGTTTGTGGCTTATAAATAATAATGGAATTATTTTAATCATGACAGTTCACAGTGAACCTCCTTTATTCTAGGTCTCAATTTAGGTTGGCTCCCCAGATCTATCAATGATCTCAGTAACCCAATGCATCCACAAGTAAAACAGACATAATATAGTAGCAGAGTGGATTGGGAGCTGATTTTGGTGTTCCACCTCTAACACATACTGGCTATGTGACTCTAGGCAAGCCACAACCTCTCAAGCAACTCCTAAGACTAGAAACTATAGTGGATAAAGTGCCAGCCCTGGAATCAGCATCTAAATTCAAATCCAGCACACTTACTAGCTGTATAATCCCCAGTAAATAACTTAGTCCTGATTGCCTCTAAAACAAATAAACGAACAAAAAGGGTAGAAGTTGCAGAAATTAAGATGGAGGGAAATACAGAGCTGGCAATCGTAACTGTAAATGTGAATGGGATGAACTCTCCCATAAAACGGAAGCAAATGGCAGAGTGGATTAAAAGCCAGAATCCTACAATATCATGTTTATAAGAAACATATTTGACACAGAGAGACACATATAGAGTAAAGGCAAAAGGCTGGAACAGAATTTATTATGCTTCATGTGAAGTAAAAAAAGCAGGAATAGTAATTCTGATCTCAGATAAAGAAAAAGCAAAAATAGATCTTATAAAAGAGATAAAGAGGGAAAGTACATCTTGATAAAGGGTATTGTAAAAAATAAAGTAGTAACAATACTAAATGTGTATGCACCAAGTGGTAGAGCAGGCAAATTCCTAGAGAAGCTTTTAAGCCAGTTATAGAAGTTGCAGAAAACGTGATCATCAATATTTCTGGGGGGAAGGAAGGGGTTCCGCACCTACAGCTCACAACACTAATTAAATCATAGATATATTAAAAAAAAACCCAACAGCTTACAAGCAAGTTGTCAGGGATACATAGGGGAAGGAGTTAAGCCTAGGCCCAGTCATCAGTGGTACTGATGACTAAGGCTGGAAGTGGGTCAGCTGAGGGCTTGAGGGCCTCCAAGGCCTGGCTGAGATTTATTCTGCTTGTGCCTATGGGCTCCCAAGGAGCCTGGTGGCAAGGTGAGAAGGGCCCAAGACCTTTCTGAGAGGGCTGACCTCCTCAGTTATGTCATCGGCTTCATGATTCTTGGCCATCCCTTCCCTTCTCACCTTGTGCCTCTCCTCTTTAACCTTCTTCTTCTGAATTATCCCCACCCTTTAGCCCATTGACATAATCAAAGGCAAGGGAGCAAGGCAGGAGCTCCAGCCAAGGAGGGTGGAATCCTCACACATGGTGGTGGTTGACTTTGCACAAGCAGACCAGCTGCTCTAAGTCTGTCTCACAGGCCTGTCATCTCTTGGCCAGAGTCATTAAGGCTGGTTTTTGGACTCTGTCAGCCAAGGATGCCTCCACTTATACCACAGAGCTGTTCTTGGGCTCACAAGCCAAATGGACCTTGTCCTGAGATAAGGTGTGAAGCTTGTAGAGTCTCCCTCTGAGAGGGAAATGAAAAGCAAGGTCCTGGGGTGTGGGGTGGAGTCTACTGTGGAGTGAGGCTCAGGTCTAGGGAGGTAATATGCTAAACAGAAGGTTAAAAAAGAAGAGGAGGTCGGGCTAATGAGTGCTGGAGAACAGAAGAAGGGAGAGCTTGGGACCAGGGTGTAGGTCAATCCTGGTGGGAGTGAGCCCACCAGCCTGGCAGCCCAGCTGGGCACAAGACCTAATCTCTGATCTCCTTCCCTGAAGCTTGGGACAGGCTGAGGGGCTGGATGGAGCTCCGGTGCCATCCCTGGGGCTGGATGGAGCTCTGATGCCATCCCTGGCTTCTAGCATCCCTATCAGCCAGCCCCTTCCAAAGGCACTCTTCCTCTCTGTGGCCAGGGGCAGGAGGAGAGGAAGGGGCAGAGGGAAGGTGTTCTCACTCCCAGCAGTCTGCCTTGTGCCATGAGCCCTCAAGACAATACAAGAGGTCTAGTGTGCTCCAGAAAAAGGCAGCATGAGCACTTGATTTAGAGGTCTGGGTTTGAATCCTGCCTCTGATACTTATTATCTATATGATCAAGCAAGCAATCAAGGATTTATTAAAAATTTACAATGTGTTAATTACAGGAAAGACAAACATAAAAATAGAACAAAATGCAGCAAGTATCTTTACTTCTCAAGTTTTCTAATCTGTAAAATAAGAGATGACAACCAATCTCAACAGGTTTTTTTGGTGAAGATCAGATGAGATAATGTATATAAAGTACTTTGTAAATATTAAAGACATATTAATGTCAGCAATTTTTTTAAAAGATCAAGTGGAAAGAATAAATTGATGCAGAGTGAAGTGAGTAAAATTAGAAATAAAGGGTATACTATGATATTCTATACTATCACCTTTTTTTCCTTCTTTCCCTCCTTTTATTCCTTCTCTCTTCTTTCCCTCCTTTCTCCTTTTTTTCCCCTTTCTTTTAAGCCAGTAGGGGATGGACTTGGAGGAAAAAAAATGCTTCATAAATGAAAAAAAATCATGACATGAAAAAAAAGAATAAATGGAAGACAATCCTTTCCTCGGTGAAGTGATCCAACATGTATCAATACCCCAGGTAACATGGGGATTCATCACTAAGAATGTGGGAACAAGTCAGAAAGTTGGATCCAGTGAGGATCTGGAAGCCAGAGGGCAGCCCCAGGAACAGTTCACACTGCAGCAAGAGGGATTCAGACTAGGCAGAAGAAATACGTTTCAGAGAGTGAGCGCGTCTGGACAGACCCCAAAGGAAGTCAGACCATCTCCCTTCCTGGTGCTCTTTTTGGATAATACTGGCAAGGGGCAGCTAGGGTGGCACAGTGGTTAGAGCACCAGCCCTGAAGTCAGGAGGACCTGAGTTCAAATCTGACCTCAGACATTTAACATTCCCTAGCTGTGTGACCCTGGGCAAGTCACTTAACCCCAATTGCCTCAGGGAAAAAAAAGAATGTCAGAAGGGATAATACTGGCAAGTCATCCACCCAGGGGGTGTTGTCAGGGAGCCCCTTCTAAGCCGGCAAGGCAATGTCTGTGCTAATCATAGGCTACTGCCTTCCCTTCTTCAGCTGATATCATAAACTCCCATCCCCCCAATTCATTCAACAAAGTCCAAAGATGAAATGTGGTTGGTCACCAGATTGCCCCCATGCCCTATCTTGTCCCACTTCTTCAAAACAGAAAAGCCTTTTTGGGACAGCTTTTAATCTTTATACTACATTTAGTTTTTAAAATGTGGTTTGGTTCTTTTTGTTTGTTTGTTTTGTTTTGTTTTGTTTTTTTTTTGCTCAGGCAATTGGAGTTAAGTGACTTGCCCAGAGTCACACAGCTAGGAAGTTTAAGTGTCTGAGGCCAGGTTCTTCTGACTTCAGGGCTGGTTATTTTTTTAATAATAGCTTTCTATTTTCAAAATACACACAAAGACAGTTTTCAACATTCACCCTTGTAAAACCTTTATACTCCATTTGTCCCCCATCACACCCTTTCCCCAAACTCTCTTGACACAAGAAAAACAGTTAAGCAAAACCAGTCACCCCAGTGCCTGAGCCTAAAGCCTAGGCGACATTCTGCAGTCCACCTGTGTGCACCGTTGTCTGCAGGGTCTCATCCTCCTTACACCCTTGTACTTGATGGACATGGCCAAGGGTTCTCCCACTAACACCCCGTGCAGCCAGATCCTTGGCCTACCCGCAGGCGCATGAGGGCCATTCCCACACACAGTATCTCTCTCGTCCCTCTCACATCATGCCGCAGTAAGACACTGATGGTACAGGTTAACAAGGCACAGCGAGGGAAAGAGGAAATCTGTCCTTTTACAGCAGTGTAATATAGCCTTCTGGTGGGCGGACGGGGAGGGGAGACTTGTCAAGACACAGGGGAACCAGATCCAGCTCTCCCCAAATGTGCCATAGGTTCTACTCAAAACCATAGGGAGAAAAGCCGTCCCACAGGTCGGGGATAGGAGTGGGAGGAGGGAATGAGCAGCCACTCGTTCAGACTTAGCCGGGGAGGTCAGGCCTCGAGTTAAAATGGAAAGACCGCGTTCTTTTTAAAATAGAAGGAAGGGTTGGCTTGTTAGGCTTACAGTGCCTATAAAATTATATTGGTCCTTCGTAACCATGAGACGTGCTACAAACAAATAAACGCTCGGCCCCTCTCCTGTAGCTCTCACCCTCCCTGTGAGCTTTTTAATTTTCTATAATTAATTGGGCAAGAATGGAACTTGGGAAAAGCTCAACTATGGTCAGAATCTGCGGCCTTCTTTCTAGTGATAGGGACTGGGGTGGCAGCTGGGCCTATCCAGTTACCTGCAGCACGTTGAGAAGGAGGCTCCGGAACTTGGTCCCTTCCACCATGAAGAGGGCCATTTTGTCACAGAGTTTGGCAGCTGTGAAGGCGAAGCTGCGGTCCGTCACAGCCTTCTGGTAGATGGTCCGGACGATCTCGCCCAGCATCTCCTCGGAGTTGGTGGAGTTCTGGGCCTCCTCCATGAAAGTGGTGAGCTGGGCGTCCACGTCGCTGCTGTTGTTCCTCATGCTGTTCAGAATCTCTATCAGCTTGTCCATTTTGTTCCTCTGGGGATTAGGCGGCACCACCGTTACTTCTTCCTGGAGCCCCCAGAAGGTCGGGGCGAGAAGGGACAACACCAAAGAAAATCACTGCAGGGGGCAGGAGGGAGGAGGAGGGGAAGGACTCCTTGGGGTAATCCCCACCAAGCAGACCTCTCACTTACCTGCTCCTCTGCATCAGGTCAGCTGGGCCTGGGTGCCCACCTTGCGTTCTTTGTGCCTCCTCAGACACCCTTATCTTTTTGTAATCTGGCCCCTGCTAACAGAACTCCTCGGTTCCCCTCCTCAGCCCTACCTTCTTCCATCACTGCTATGGCATCTTAGGTTCACCTTTCCTGTGGGCTCTTGCACTTTCCCAGGATCCCAATGAAGCGTCCTTCCCTGCCCTTCCTCTTGGTTACATCTCTGAAGTCAGAGAACCAAGGTTCTGACTAGATGTGGGACTCTAAGGAAGTCACTTTAAGTTTTTGGAGTTTCCTCCTGTGCAAAATTAGGGGGTTGGAATGGAGTGAAATCCATATAGGGTGAGGGTTATAATCCTGTTAACTGGCAATTCCTTTGCCCTGAGGAATTACCGTTATTCATGAGACCCAAAGGAGGCAGAAAGTTATATGTAGCCTACACTAGGACATCTCCAAAAGGCTTTGTCTTTACCACAAGTGCTCTATTCCCCTGCACCACCTCATCTCTGAGACAGGGAGAATCTCAGAGCAGTCATGAGGGTCAGATGAGCCACAAAAACAGAAAAGCAGTTGTCCAAGTAGGAGCTGCTGTTACAGATAAAAAACTCAAGATGGTGGGAGAACTCTAGAGCTGGACTCAGGAGGATTGAGTTCAAGTCCCTGTTCTTCCACTGACCAGTTATAGGCAACAGGCCTTGAGTTCTTGATCCTCAGCTTCCAGATCTATACATGGTAATAATAACACCCTGCACTATCTACCTCACAAATCTTGTATATAAAGCATCATGTTATATATTTGTGAGCTGCCATTATTATTATCATCATTTTTATTACATTAAATTATCCTGATGGCAGGAGATAGGGGACAGAGGGACAGGAACACAACAGCTATAAAGGGTGGCTGGCAAGAGCTTGGGATATATTATCAAGTGCGAAATTTTCAAAGAATGAAAAATACAGCTTTGCCCTCTCCTATTTCCCAACCTAAATATGTTACTCAGTAATATTTTAGGATTACTAGAGAAGTCTTGGCTGGGGTGGAGAAGGAAGGGATCAAGTCTAAATGTAGGGCTGGAAATAATTGCCTTCCAAGGTTACTTAGCTTCCCTTGCCTCCATCAGGCAGACATTGAGCTAGCAGGGGTAGGCGAAATAGGGAGGGGGGGGCTCAACTGCTTGCTTTCATGGTTTAAGCTTTCCTTATTAAAAAAGTCCAGCAACAAAGGGAGACCATCAGGCTACCAGGGTTCTAGTCTCAGTCCTATCACTAATTAGTTCTGTCTTGGGCAAAAGATGTCCTAACTCCAACTGTCCTTCGCTGAGACAGATGAAGAGCTTCGCTTGAAGTCAGGAAGACTTGTGACCCTGACATTTCCTAGCTACATGATCCAAATCATTTTACCCTCTGCACTTTACTTTGGAAAACTGGGTATAGAGAGTAAAGCCTATGATCAGCTTTGCTTGGCCTGATTCATCACACAGGACACTCAGGAGGAAGGTGTCTGTTCTGAAGCACAGGCCCATGGGGCAGGGGGATTCCTAAAATATAGTGTGTCAGTCTCCAGCCTTATTAAAACACACCTGAGTGGGCTTTTGAACATATACTACACCCACCAGAATCCAGTGCTCAGAAAGCTTTTTAGAATTTGAGAACACAGAGTTCTTTAAACACAAGTTATTCATCCTATTGCTTCTATTCAATTCTTCATAATTAGAAACTTGACTCAAAATTTCTCCAAGAGGAAGATGATTTTTTTTTTTTTGATTGGGATAAACTGATACCCTCACTGTCACTTGCTTCAAGAGATCCCTTGAAGCTGCCAGGTCTATGAGAGATCATAAGGAGAAAGGAGTTTCTTTCCTGAAAAGACAAAATGATTTTGTCTTCTGGGATGTGTTTTGATTTGGTGGAGTCCTGGGGGAACCATGAGTATTCCAAGAATATATAGGGTTGCTTAGATTCATGTTCTACCATTTCAATTAAGAATCTATCCCATTCAGAGCCTACATTTCTGGACCTTACTCTGTCTTCTATTTCACTCTCACACTCAACTGGCCAGCTCTTGGGTCCCAGTATCCCACCTTGGCTCCAAGCAGCCATGAGGAATAGAAAACCATACTGAAGAGTCCCAAGACCTTCAACATGCAAGACCTCTATGAATGTTTATGAACAGGACAACATGTGGAAATTCAATGCTAAAGAGTGAGCTGGGACATCAGGAGATTCTCTTCTCTGGGCAAGCAGGTGGCAACAGCCAGCCAGCTGGGAACGAATCTCCTGAAGCAGATGCATGGGAGGAAGTATCTTGTGTACATGCCCAGAGTATCCATGCTATGAGAAGGTCAAGAGAGGAATTCAGCTAGCAGCTAATAAGGTTGGGTGCTTCTGGAACCCTCAATTCCACTGTCTCTGACTAAGGGATGTTTGGGGGCAGGAAGAGAACAATGTTTCACTTTCATTCTAGAATAAATCCTCTAAAAACCCAGGGTGGTGCACCCAAAAAGGTGAGGATCTGTGAAACAAAGAGCAAATGGGGGTCTAGATTCTTTAAAGTGATAAGCTCATCCCTTTAACCCAAAGAGTGAGATCAATGATCAAAAAGGAGATAGGCTTTTCTTCAGTGAAATAATAATAATTACTCATATTTATGTAGCACTTTGAGATCTGAAAGTGCTTTATATACAGCACTTCATTTGAAGTCTGAGATCGACACAGACAGTAGGACTGACTAAAGACAGCAGATACCACCATAAGAGTGAAATTAATTAAAAAATGGAAGGAAGGGACCATGGGAATTTAGCCTTATCCAAAAAAGGAAAGAATACCCACCTTCCAAAATGACCTCTGCAGATGCTCCTGGGAGGCACTCACAGACTGGACTGTTATTTACCTTGAGGATAAGGCCAATCCCCCTCATCTCAAGTCTTCCCCCAAACAAGCAGACAATGGCCAAGAACACAACTTCCTTCTCCCCGAAGCCCCTCGGGCATAGTCTAATGGCCAGGGTCATGAGCCATGAAATGAAGGAGCCTACCTCTCAATCTGAGCCCCTCGTCTCAGAGTGTGTGACCCGACGGGCATGGAACGGAATTCCTGGAGGGGTGCAATAAGGCATCTCTTTTTCTCCTCTGCCCTTTACTTACCTGGCCTTTCATCCTGCCCTGGCTCCCACCACCCTCAGAAGCATGTGGGCCGGCCTGTGCCGTGACTCACAGAATGAAGGAGCCTACCTCTCTGCCGTCCTCCCAGAATAATTTAAAATTCAATTACCGGTACCTTTTCCTTTAGTCTTCGCCTCAGCCTGTCTTTAGAAGACTGGAGCAGATTAATTTTGGGCCGCTCCCCAATCCGATCATTAATAATACTGTCTTTCCGTTTGGCCTCCACCTCCAGGCCTCCAGGCGGCCGGGGGGGGCGACCTCTCCGTTGGCGGGGCATCGGGGTTCCGGTGCATGTCCAGAGGGATGTGCACTGTGCACACAGGAGCATCCTCAATCTTCAGGCTCTCTGATTCTTTGGCGTTGTTGCGGTGGGTAGCAGCCTCCTTGTCGCCAGGGGGATGCTTTGAGTTGTTGTGGTGCCATCGTCGGTTCTGGCTGTAGCCATGGTGATTGGGCCTCCCTGAGGAGTGGGGCACCTGGCCCCCCTGGTAGGATTTCTGGTGGTCCCTGTTGTGTTTGGCACTGCCTGGCTGGTGGTCACTGTGCTGTTGGGACTTGTTCCCACCTGGGGGCCTTTGCTGTCTCCTGCGAAACCCACATCGGAAAGGGGAAGAAGAGAGAGGGGAGTGAAAGGGGATGGAGAGGAGGAGGGGGGCAAATAGGGAAGGCGCAAAGGGAGTTGTAAAGAGAAAGGAGGAGGAAAGAAGGGGAAAAGGAGGAGAAAGAGAAAAGGACAGATGGAGAAAGAGAGAGAGAGAAGGGGGAGAAAGGGAGAGGAAGAGAAATGAGAAGTAAAGAAGAACAGGATGGAGAGGAAGAGGGAAGAGACAGAGAAAGAACCGTCAATATATGATCACAGAGCCTTTATCCTGTTGGTTCAAGCACTAGGCTTTGCCCCAAATGCATTATTTCTGACCCTAAAACTAGGAATCAGGGTAAATAACATGGCTGCCTACAGGGTACGACTGTGTTCTTGCTGAAAAAAAATGTCTCCCTCACTAGCATACCTGAAATTCTGTATCAGGAGCCATGCAGGGCAAATAGTAGGTGCTCAATAAATGTTTGGCGAATGGGACTACATCTTCATTCTAAGCTCTACTGATTAGCTTGCTCCTCAGAATTTCTCAGATGTAGCCTTTAGAGCATTCATTTTCCTTCCACAGATATTGTCTCCTCTATATTTGATGCAAATTTCTTAATGTGGGGGGACAGTTAGCCAAACCAGCATGTGCCTCAGGTAGATAGTGTAAGCTGAAGGGTATCAAAATCCCAATGCCTCTAATATCTCCCTACACTGGCCCGAGGGGATAGCATGGGGAGGGCGTAGCTGAAACTTCAGATTCCAAGGCTGAGAAAGTCTCTCCAAAGGAGGCAACGCTTTGATGGAGCTAAAGTCAAGGCCTTATTCTCTGGGAAGGGGAACACATTATCAGTTTCCCCACAATAATTGATATGGTCCCAGTGCTCCTGGTTGTCCTCAATGGGTTAAGTCACTAGACTCAGATATAATGAAAAAAGCAGTGGCTGAGACTGATGAGCTACAAATGGTGATCTTGGAAGAAACATGGAGAAAGGCAGAAATGCTGGAGGACTAGCAGGGGATAAATATCCTCATTTTCAAAAAGGATAAGTTGGGTGTTTTAAAACTATAGCCCAGTCAGGTATAAGAGTTTGGCTCTAAGTTTTGAGTGATTTTCAGTTGTTTCAAATTATTATTAAATGATTTGTGAGTAAAAGGGAAGTTAACTGTTAACAATTAGTTTGGGTCCACTGAGAACAGTACACTACCTCATTTCTCTTTTTGATAGGGTTACTAGACTGACAGAACAAGGGGATTCATAGATATAGACTTTGCATTTCAGAAAGTATCTTACATCCTCATGGACAAGTTGGGAAAGTATGGGCTGGAATGTTGAAAAGTTAGGTAGACTCAATAATGGTTGAATGGTCTGATTGATATTAAACTAAAGCAGGGTATATGTATTATACTGGAGCATCCCAAGACTCTGTCTTTTGCACTACTTGCTTAATCTTTTTATCAATGACAGACAGATGGTATGCTTTTCAAAGTTGAAGATAACACATAGCTGGAAGAGTTTAACACATTGTCTGGCAGAATCAGAGTGCAAAAAGATCTCAATAGACTCATATAAACGTGAAATTTAATAAGGATAAAATAAAAAGTCCTACACTTGATTTCAAAAAATCAAATGTGAAATTATAGGATGGTGGTGATATGAGACAGTAGTTCATATGAAATAAAATTGAGGGTTTAAGTGAATTGTCTACTTTTATATAAAGTGAATGATATAATATGGTCACCAACAAAACTAATGAAATGTTAGGCTGCATTAATGGAAGTATATAACAAGCAGAACAAGGAAGATAAAATTTTGTTGATTTCTGTTCATTTTTTGTTATTTGTTTTTATTACTGATCAGCTATTTTCCCTTTTTCTAATCTTGCTGTTTCTCAGTGAGCTGTTTTGAAGCCCTGATTGGAAAGAGGGAAATTCTTTGGCAAATAATGGTTGATTCCCTGCCATTTTGACCATCTTTGTTTAGAATTTTTATAATGCTCAGGGAACTACCAGCACAGAATCCCTGAAGATGGTTGACTAGCACTTCCTGAATCTCCTGATCCTCATCATCTGGCCTCGATTTAGCTTTGTTCTGGTTTTGCCCTCAAGAACTATAGAGGGTTGCTCTACTCTCAATATTTCTACCCAGAAGGTAGGAGGCTGTTTATAATGGCTAGTAGACAAAAGACCATTTTTTTAAAAAAGATGTATTCTGGGTCAAAAGTTCTATTGGCTCTCAAAGCTGATTATCCATTTCTGCAGAAATGGGTCAAACATTTCTCAAGCACCAGGATTCTAATGAAGATAAACATTTAAAAATATAATAGCTTTATATTTTTAAAAATACATGTAAAGATAGTTTTCAACATTTACCCTTGCAAAATCTTGTTTTACAATTTTTTCTCCCTCTCTCACTAACTCCCCTCTCTTCCCTCCTTCTCCCCTGGTAATCCAGCAAGTAATTCAAACCATAGGTTAAACATGTACAATTTTAATGACGATAAATATTAACCAAAAAGTATTAAATCAATTGAACCACTCATCTTCCAAAGAGTGGCCCCTTAAGGAATCTATGTAACTTTTTGAACCTCATCTGTAAAATGAGAGTTAGAATAAATTTCAAATAAATAGAAAAAATAAAAATCTATTATTTTAAATTGCCTCAAAGATTTCTTTCAGTCTTAGATACAAGTTCTTCAAATACAACTCTCCATTTTTCGTCTCTGTCTTTTCACTGGGCATATCCCATATTGGGTGGAATGTTCTACCTCATTACCCCTATCTCTTGGTTTTCTTGGATGAAGACTTAGTTTAAATTCTATCTTCTACAGAAGATCTATTCCTCAGCTGCTAGTACTTTCCATTTTCTTTTTGTCTTTTACCTACTCTCTCCCATAAACTTTGTATGTATATAGAAGGGCAGCTAGTTGACACACTAGATAGAGTGCTAGGTCAGGAACACTCCCCTTCCTGAGTTCAAATCCAGCCTGCCCTAGCTGTATGATCTTAGACAAGTTACTTAATACTGTCTGCCTTAGTTTCCTCATCTTTAAATGAGCTGGAGAAGCTCCACTCCAGTATCTTTGCCAAGAAAACCTCAAATGTGATTGCAAAGAGTCATATATGATTGAATGACAAAAACAATGTGTTTGTAAATAGTTCTGTGTTGTCTCTCTCATTAGAATATATGCTTCTTCAGGGCAGGAATAGTTTTTAATCAACAAGCATTAATTAAGCTCTTATTATGTGTCAGACATTATGCTAAACAATGGGGGACACAAAGAAAGACAAGGGTTCCTGAGCTTAATGGGGGAGACAACATATAAACAATTGTACAAACAAAATATAGGAAGTATAAATTAGAGAAGATAGAATGTGGAAAAGCATTGGAATAAAGGAGGATTAGGAAAGGCTTCCTATAAAAGTTAAGATTTGAGCTGGGATTTGAATGAATTCAAGGAGGTCAAGGTGTAACAGACAAGGAAAAAGAGAATTCCAGGAATGGCCACTAGCTAACAGTAAAAATACAGAGATGAGACATGGAGTTTTTTATTTAAGAACTAGGAGAGCAGTAGATCACAACATAACATTCTCACTCTTTTTGATGTTGTTTGCTTACATTTTGTTTTCTTACTCATTTTCTTTCCTTTTTGATTTGATTTTTCTTGTGCAAAAAGAGAATTGTATAAATGTTTACACATATTGCATTTAACATGTATTTTTATCATGTATAACATATATTGAATTGCTTGCCATCTGGGGAGGGGGTGAGAGGAAGGAGGAGAAAATCTGAAACACAAGGCTATGTAAGGGTCAATGCTGAAAAAATTATCTGTGCTTATGTTTTAAAAATAAAAAGCTTTTAAAAAAAAGAAAAGAGAGGAATAGGAGAGTGGAGAACATGTGAATAAGGGGTCGAAAGACTGAAAGGGTGGGAGGAGGCCAGGTTACAGAGGGCTTTGAATACCGGAGGATTTTATATTGGATCCTGGAGGTGAGAGGAAGCTACTGGAGTTGACTGAAGAGACATGCTCAGACCTGTGCTTTAGGAAGATCAATCTGACAGCTGAGTGATGGATGGGTTGGACTGGGGTGGTGCTGGTGTCAGGGGAGAAAAAGGAGATGTATATAAAAATGCTACCAAGGCAGAAATGATAGATCTTGGCAACTGATTAGATATGGGGGAGAGAGAGGGAGAAATGGAAGCTGACACTTAGGAGTAAGTCTGAAGACTGGGAAGGTGGCGGAACACTCAATGGTGATGGGAAGATTAGAAAGAAAGGGGGAAGAAATATACAGATCTCTGTACTGGGCGTACTGGGCTTCAGACGGCTACTGGACATCTAGTGTGTCATTTCCAACAAGCAACTGGAGGTCAGGAGAGAAGCAAGGCTGGATAAGGGGACTTGGGGATCTCCAGCAGAGAGATAAGGACTAAATCTGTACAGCTGGCGAGATCACAGCATATGGGGAGAGGAGGAGGTCCAGGACGGTCTTGGAGGATAAAGAGGGCCCTGAGGGGCGTCAGAACCAAAGAGAAAATGTGGGGAGAAAAGACCAAGAAGAGAATGAATGAACAGGGTCAAAGGCTGCCCCGAAGTGAAAAGGACTGGGAAATGGCTGTTATCTTTGGCAATTAAGAGATAGCCGGTAACTCTCCTTTCTATGTATCCCCACTGTTGAGCATAAGACATGGCACATAGTTAAATGCTTAATAGTGACTGAGGAGGCCCTGAGTTCAAATCCAGCCTCAGACACTTAACTGGCTGGGTGACCCTGGGCAAGTCACTTAACCCCAACTGCCTCAGAAAAATAAATAAACAAATAATCAAAATAAATAAATAGATAAATAAATAAATATTGACTGGCTAACTGATTTCTGAAGTAGACAAACGCAATGGGACTTTCGCTTTCAGCCAGAGGAGAACAATGTAGTTTCCTACAAAGAAGAGACCTTAGTCTTGTACTTCTTGAGTGTCTATGTCTAAAACTGACATTCCTCATTTATAAATAACAAATAATGAAGGAGTCCCTGCTATGTGCCCAACATTAGAGGAAGGGGAAGGGAAAAGCATTTATTAAGGGCCTAGTATGTGCCAGGTACCATGTTAAGCAATGGAAAGACAGAAAGAGGTGAAAAAACAGCTCTCTCCCTCAAAGAGCTTACAACCTAATAGAGGGACAACATGCAAGCAAATATGTATAAATAAGTTATGTGTATATGTATGTGTATATATATACATATATATATATAACTTATTTGTACATATTTGCTTGCATGTTGTCTGTGTAACATGCAAGGAAATATGCTCAAATACGTTTTTATGTATATATATACACACAACATGCAAGCAAATATGTACAAATAAGTTATATATACATATGCATATATGTATATATATACACATATGCATATATGTATATATATATACATATATATATATATTTAAGACAAATAGAAAATAGTTAACAGAAGGAAGATGCCGATATTAAGAAGGGTTGAGGAAGACTTCCTGTAGAAGGTAGTATTTAGGACTTAGAGAAGCCAGGGAAGTCAACAGATGGTACTGAGGGAGAGTATTCCAGGAATGGGAAAGAGAAAAAATGCCTGAGGCCTAGAGATAGAGTATCTTGTTCATAAAACAGCCAGAAGGCCATATCAGCGGTCTGCATTGAAGAATATGTGTTGGGGAGTAAGGGAGACTGGAAAGGGAGAGGGAACTGTTATAAAGGGCTTTGAATGTCAGAGCATCTTATGTTTGTTCCTGAAGACATAGAGAGCCACAGGAATTTATTAAGTAGTAGAACAACACAATTAGCTCTGTGCTTTAGGAAAATTACTTGGGTAGTTTAATGGCAAATAGATTGGAGTGGGGAGAGACTTAAGCAGGCAGACCTACCAGCAGGCTACCGCAATAACCAGGTATTAGGTGATGATAACTTGCACTAGAATGTGGTGTCAGAGGAGAAAAGGGAGTGTACCAGAGAGACATTACAAATACAAAATTTACAGGTCTTTGCACATCTTTGATTGGGGGATGCTGAATGATAGTGAGGAATCCAGGCTGGTCCAGGTGGTAAGCCACAGGGACTAGGACAATGGTGTTGCTCTCAATAGTAATAGGGAAAGTAGAAGGTAAAAAAGTTCAGGTGGAAAAATAATAAACTCCATTTTGGACACACTTAGTTTAAGACACTTACTGGGCAGTTTGATATATCTGAGAGAAGCTAGAGATGCAAGATTGGAGATCAGCAGAGAGGTTAATGTAGATAAATATGAGAATCATCAGCCTAGAGGTGGTAATTAAATCCTTGGCAGTTGATGAAATCAAGTGAAATAGTGCAGAGGTACAAAAGGACCCAGGACAGATCCCTTGAGGAATAGAGTGAAGATTTAGCAAAGGAAACAGAGGAGGAGCAATTAAGATAGGTAGGAGGAAAGAATGGAGAGTGAGCAACAGTTTCAAAGGCTGCAGAGAAATCAAGGAAAAGGAGGATTTAGAAAAGGCCATTTAGATTTTAGAAACAAGGTTCTCCAAATTCACTGGCCATGAATGCATTGCTTTTAATAACAAGGAAATAAAAGTCTTACAGACGGAAGGATTCTTAACATGATGTAGGAGAAAGAATCAATGCTTTTTGGAGCATGAAAACTGGAAAAACAAATTTACATCCAAAGATTTGGATAAATTCCTCATTTCTAAAATATGTAGAGAATGGATTCAAAATTATAAGAATTTATAAGCCATTCTTCAATTGATAAATGGTCAAAGAATATGAACAATTTTCAGATAAAGAAATTAAAACCATTTTTAGTCATATAAAAATGCTTTAAATCACTATTGATTAGAGAAATGTGAATTAAGACAACTTTGAGGTACAACTATACATCTCTCAGATTGGCTAAAATGACAGGAAAAGATAAATAATAAATAAATGTTGGAGGAGATGTGGGAAAACTGGGACATTAATACATTGTTGGTGGAGTTGTGAATCAATGTTGACTATCTTTGACAGCAATTTGGAACTATGTCCAAAGGGCTATCAAACTGTGCATACCCTTTGACCCAGCAGTGTTTCTATTGTGCCTATATCCCAAAGAGATCTTAAAGGAAGGAAAGGGTCCCATGTGTGCAAGAATGTTTGTGGCAGCCCTTTTTTGTAGTGGCAAGAAACTGGAAACTGAATGAATGCCCATCAATTGGAGAGTGGCTGAATAAATTACGGTATATGAATGTTATGGAATATTATTGTTCTGTAAGAAACGACCAGCAGGATAATTTCAGAGAGGCCTGGAGAGACTTGCATGAACTGATGCTGAGTGAAATCAGCAGAACCAGGAGATCATTATACATGGCAACAACAAGACTATAGGATGATCAATTCTGATGGACTTGGATCTTTGCAACAATAAGGTGATTCAGGCCAATTCCAATGGCCTTGTGATGGAGAGAGCCATCTGCACCCAGAGACAGGACACTGTAGGGACTGAATGTGAATCACAACATAGTATTTTCACCTTTTTTGTTGTCGTTTGTTTGCTTCCCCCCCCTTTTCTCATTTTTTTTCCTGATTTTTCTTGTGTAGCATGATAAATGTACAAATATGTTTGTGTATATGTGTGTGTGTGTATATAAAAAAATTCTTAAATTGATATTTGTTGTTACATATTTTGAATCCTCCCTGATATTCTGTTGGACACATGATAATGTTCTTTCCTTTTTTTGTTTCATTTTGTTTTGTATTGATTTCCTTTTTTCTTATTCTTTTTCTTCAAATAAAATAAATTTGGGGAAAGAAAGAAGTGTGATTGAAAAAAAGAAATTATTTCTACATTCATTTTGTGACATGTATGTAAACAAAGATCTAATGGAAGCAAATACTGTCTAGTCTGAATGCTGATATATTACGCTAACACCTGCCTGCCTTGAACAGTCATTCTATAGAGATCATCATGAGCATGATTCATGTTATCTATCTTTAAATAAAAAGGAATTTTTAAAGCCATTGTTTCTAATAATTCTCTTGTTTCATTTTGTTTTATACTGCTTTTCTGTTTTCTTTTTTCTCATTGTTTTTTCAAATAAAATAAATTTGGGGAAAAAAAAGAAAAGCTGGAATTTGGATCACCAATAGATTTTAGTATTTAATGGTATCACATTTATACAGATTATTGCTCTTATATTGATTTAAAACCACAAATTGAAATTATGCCATTTTGTATTTTTATTTAATTTGTTAAACATTTCTCAATCAGATTTTAATCTGGTTCCAGTCATGCTTGGGAGTTTTGCAAGCTGCCTATAGCCCTCAGGAAGTGAGTTTTACAATTCCAATGAAGATTGCTTTTTAAAAAATAGTAATAAAGTATGACTTTTAAAAAAAATAGTAATAAAGTATGACTTTAAAAAAAATAGAATTGTTCATGTTTAACATATTGTATTACTAGCTGTCTAGGGAAGGGGAGTGGGAGGAAGGAAGGGAAAAAATTTGGAACACAAGGTTTTGTAAGGGTGAATGTTGAAAATTATCTTTGCATGTATTTTGAAAATAAAAAGCTATTATTTAAAAAAAAGAACTAGGGCTGAATTCTAGTTTTGCTAGTTATTACTTAAGTGACACTGAGGCAACTCGCTTAACTTCTTTCAATATCAGGTTCTTCAGTCCAAATCTTTCCATCAAGAAACAAGACATATCCAAACTTCAACAAGAAAAGACCAAGAAAATGAAGAAGGAAAAAGATCCGGTAAAAAAAAGTCAAGAAAATGATGATGAGCAAGATGACATCCTTGGAATCCCACATAGAGGACAATATTCAAATCCTTGTCATTTCAGGTACTGAAATCCTGAACAAAACAAAAAAAAATGTTTTTTTGTTTTTGTTTTTTTTCCCTCCTTTGGTTCAAGTGTGACCAAAATGGTGATGCTGGTGCTCAGCCCCAGAGACAAACAGAAAACCGTTCAGTCAATGTTTTCTAAATGCTTACTATGTGTACCCAACAAGATTTTTCTTGCTCAATAAACTCAGAAATATTCCTTGTTTAAAAAAAAACCCAAAACAAAAACAAAAAACCTTCCCAATTCCCCTGTGTAGAGTCCAGCCCAATTTCCTCAATCAAAGAGAAAAACATGTCTTGTGGAGGAGCACAATGATGATCCAAATTATATGTGTTACTGAATGCTGCTGCTAAATTAATTTTTTCAGTCTTACACTAAAGGATATGGCAGGCTAATCTGCTTTCCATTGAACCAGCTCCCCAGTCCTGGCCATACACTTCTGTTGCCTTAAGTGCAAGAATGAAGTGTTCCCATCCAAGTCTCTCCTGAGCTCTCCTCCTTCTAATCACCTCCTACTCCTCCCCATTTCTACTTTAGTCTGGCTCGATGATTGCTTAGCTCATTCCACTATGTCCTCTGGAACATGTTTCACTGCCAACAAACTGCCTTAACATCTTCACACTTTTCAACTTCATTTCCTCCACCTCCTCACTTTAATATGAGTCCGGTTTTCCCTTATGGATTCTATTGGTAGACACTCTTCTCATTGTCTCCAATTCACATTCAATGTCAGGAGGACAAGGGAGAGATACTTCCTGCTTCCCACTGATGCTTCAGGACCATTCCTCTGCCACCATCCATCAATGACCTTTCTTTTCTTTGTTTTTTTTTTTTTTTTTTTTTTTGAGGATCATATGGACAGCAAAAGGCAGCTAATATGGCACAGTAGATAGAATGCTGAGCTTGGAGTCAGGATTACCTGACTTGAGATCCAACCTCAGAACACTTACTACCTATTTGACTCTGGACAAGTCACTTAATCCTGTTTGCCTCAGTTTCCTCATTTGCAAAATGAATTGGAGAAGGAAATAGCCAAGAAACCCCCAAGTGGTAACATGAAGAGTTGGACGCGACTGAAATGACTGAAAAAGAACAAATGGACCACAAGTGGCCAATTTGTACCATTTTCTCCCTATTCTTGTCATTTATCAACCATTTTTCTTATATTTTAAATGATTTTAGCATCTAGTTCAGTCTTCTCCTTTGCCCCATATTTCCTGCCTATATCATCATTATTTGTTGCCAACATTTCCGATAAACTGACCACAATTCTTCAACATCATTAACTCTAAAAATAACTTTCTCTAACCCACTGAAGCCCCATGTGATATAATTAAACTTCAGTGCTTTCAAAAGTTGCATTACTTCTACAATATGGAACTTTGAAACTTTGTTTTCTGATCACAATTTCTTTCCCATTTATCCTCAAGGATCTTGTTCAGAACACTAATCCCTTCACTTTCATTATCTTTAATCCCTCCCTTACCACTGATGAGTTATTTAATGTCTTGCTGCCTCAGTTTCCTCATAAAATGATAGGGTTGCATTAGATGGCTCCAGCCTCGTTAGACCTGATCTATGATCTCCCCATCTCCAAACCTTTCCTTGCTTTACTTATATCAGCCAGATACTGTTAGACCTTCTTTCCCTCCTTGATGGCTACTTTTCTTGATTAGATTTATTCTTGGTTCTCCTATTTATCCAACCTTAACTTCTGGACTTACTCAGTGATCTCTCATCCTTTCCCCAACTTCTTAAAATGAAACTTTGCCAATAATACTTAGGTCCATGGCTGTTCTTTGTCTTGGCAATCTCATTTCTTCCCCTGGCTTCCCCACTATGCAAATAATTCCCAATTCAGTATCTCTTAATTCTGACCTCTCTTCCCAGACTGCACTTCCAGTGACATGCACTCATCCCAACATTCCGTTGGCACTTCAAAGTCAATACGCCCCAAAGCAAGTCCATTATCTTTCCCCTTACGATGGCTTCTCTTTCTGACATCACTATGTTTGTCTGTTACAGCCTCATTCATCTAGTTTCCAGTGCTGGTAACCTTAGTGTTTACCTCTGATTCATCCTTCTCCTTGGACTTTAATATGCAATCTGTTACCAGTTCCTGTTGAATGAATCTCTGCTATATCTCTAGAACTTATTTCCTTTTCCTCTATGATTATTATTATATGTTTAGACCATTACAATGATGTTTTTTCATGTCTTTTCACTTTTATTTCTTGCCTCCTTCGTGCTACTACCAGAATTAACTTTTTTATACAAATAGCTATATTTATATAACATTTTACTACTACTATTTCATTTTTTTCATTATTTCAACTATCCTGGAAGGTAGAGGTTATAATTCCCATTTTACAGACAAGAAAAGTGAAACAGAGAAAAAGTAAGTGAATAAATTAAGATCACACTCGGTAAATATCTGAGATTGAATTTTAATTTGGATCTTCTTGATTTCGGAGCAGGTAGGTGGTACAGTGTTGTACCTGGAGTCAGAAAGACTCATTATTTTGAGTTCAAATATGGCGTTAGACATTTACTAGCTGTGTGACTCTAACCCTATTTGCCTCAGTTTCCTCATCTGTAAAATGAGCTGGGTAAGGAAACAGAAAAACACCCCAGTATTTCTGTTTTAAAAGCCCCAAATAAGATCATGAAAAGTCAGATGTGACTAAAATGATTTAACAATAACAAACTTCCTGACCTCAGGCCCAAGGCTCTATTTCAGGTTGTGCTGCTTGTCTATCTGCTCAGAAATCTTCAGTGGATCCCTACTGTTTACTAAGTTAAATTCAAACTCCTTTGTCTGGAACACAGGGCCCTCTGCAACCCTGGTGCGAGACAATTTTTCCAAGATTATTTCATATTACTTTCTTCCATGCCTTCTGAGGCAATTCTTTGTCCCTAAGATATGAACTGTGGTCTCATGCTTCCAAATCTTTTAAAAACCTATTCCCTATGCCTAAAATGTCCCCATCTCTCACTGAAACAGCTAGCTGGCACAGGAGATAGGATTTTGTGTCTGGAGTCAAAAAGACCTAAATTCTAATCTGACCTGGACATTTACTAGTTGTATTAAATAAGTCACTTCACTGCTATCTGCCTCAGTTTTTTAAACTGTAAAACGGGGGGAAAGTAGTACTTATGTCTCTG
>JAJPUD010011387.1:0-45688 GCA_023553655.1 Myrmecobius fasciatus | reverse complement strand
CATAATTTATTCAGCCATTCTCCAATTGATGGGCATCTTTTCAATTTCCAGTTTCTTGCCACTACAAAAAGGGCTGCCACAAACATTTTTGCACATGTGGGTCCCTTTCCCTCCTTTAAAATCTCTTTGGGATATAGGCCCAGTAGAAACACTGCTGGGTTAAAGGGTATGCACTGTTTGATAACTTTTTGAGCATAGCTCCAAAATGCTCTCCAGAATGGTTGGATCCATTCACAGTTCCACCAACAATGTATTAGTGTCCCAGTTTTCCCACATCCTCTCCAACAGTTATCATTATCATTTCCTGTCATTTTAGCCAATCTGACAGGTGTGTAGTGGTATCTCAGAGTTGTCTTAATTTGCATTTCTCTGATCAATAGTGACTTGGAGCATCTTTTCATGTGACCGGAAATAGTTTCAATTTCTTCGTCTGAAAATTGTCTGTTCATATCTTTTGACCATTTGTCAATTGGAAAATGGCTTGAATTCTTATATATTTTAGTCAATTCTCTATATATTTTAGAAATGAGGCCTTTATCAGAACCTTTGGATGTAAAAATATTTTCCCAGTTTACTGCTACCCTTCTAATCTTGTCTGCATTCATTTTGTTTGTACAAAAACTTTTTAACTTGATATAGTCAAACATCTATTTTGTGATTAATGATGACCTCTAGTTCTTCTTTGGTCACAAATTCCTTCCCCCTCCACAGGTCTGAGAGGTAAACCATCCTACCTTGTTCTAATTTGTTTATAATATCATTCTTTATGCCTAGATCATGAATCCATTTTGACCTTATCTTGGTATATGGTGTTAGGTGTGGGTCAGTGCCTAATTTCTTCCATACTAGTTTCCAATGATCCCAGCAGTTTTTGTCAAATAGTGAGTTTTTATCCCAAAAACTGGGGTCTTTGGGTTTAACAACTGATCAATATATTAAAAGATCTAAAAACATGTTCAATGTGTAACACCTGTGGACCTCATGAATGGGTAGGTTGAGATATCTTCTCATACCTCTTTTCATCTGCATCTGCTTTGACCTTTTTAATTTTAAAACCAATACTTTTGATTTGTTGTGTGACATATTTCTTTCTATTTACATTGTTGTAGTTACTGTGGATATTGTTTTCTTTTACTTTGGCTTATTTCACTGTGTTACATCATGTAGATCTTTTCATGCTTCTCTGTATTCATCACATTCATCATTCTTACATCATAGTAATATTCCATTATATTCACATAACACAGTTTGTCAAGTCATTCCTCAATTGACAGAATTTTTTAGCTATTACAATAAGTGTTGCTATAAGCCTTTTGAAGTACATGGGGACTTTTTTTTTCTTCTTATGTTGTTGTCCTTGGGGCATAAAACCAGCAAAATCTTGAAGGTTTGAAGTCTTGAAAAGTTTGAAACGTATGGATATTTTAGTTCCTTTATTTGCACAATTTCCAATTATTTTACAAAATGACTGTACTGAAGAGTATAGCTTTTAGGGGAGACAGCAATAAATTTAAAGTCCTCTTACTTAACAGGGCTTCTGTTCTAACAATCTGTCAGTGATTCTAAAGTCTTCTGGTTTTGGAATTTATGATTCCGAGGTCCCCCCCGCCTCTCAACATTGAAGTACTATTGTTCTGGCTGTCTGTCTGCCAAATATTGTAAAAGTTCTCTGGCCTAGGAATATAATAATATTTCTTCCCTTAGACTTTAGGGAAGATACATTAATGATCCTGAGACTCTCTAACCTTAGACTATTATTGTTCTAACAACCATGTCTGTCAATGATTCTAAAGTCTTCTGGCTTTAGAATAGTCCTAGGTCTGCTGGTCGGTGATAACCAAATTCCTGAGACCACTCCTCAGTTCCACCTCTAAGGCATAAAATTAGAATATCAAATGACATGAAGAACTGAACAAAAGTATCTCCTTTCTTCAGATTATTTGCTAAACTCTTTTGGACTTCAGCCTGCTTCAGTTGAATTTATAATTACAATAAACTTTGCCCCTTGACTTGGATATGGGTTAAAGCCTGCAAATACTTTTGAGACACTTCAGGACACTGTTTTTTGAACCCCAACATTTTGGGGTCCCTTCCCAACTTCAACATTACCATGTCACAGCTCCATCAACAAGTATTGTATAGTTACTTTTTTACAACTCCTCCAACATTGACTGTTGGCATTTGGTGGGGGAGGGGGATAATGCAATTTTTGCCAGTTTTCAGGGAATAACATGAAACTTCCAGATTGTTTTGATTTGCATATCTCATTTTTAGTGATTTGAAAATGCTGAAAATGTTAAAAGGCTTAAACATAACATCTCCTCTGAGGGTTAGGTAATGCAACTATTATCGTCCTCATTTTACTGATGAAGTAATTGAACCTCAAAGTAATTAAATGACTTATCCAGATCATACAAAATAGTAAGAATCAGAGGCATCAAAAGATTGTGAGAAATGGATGGGCATTTTAGTTTCCACAGTTATGAAAATGAAATTGGAGAAATGAAACTTAAATTAGAAAACTGCAACCCACAAGGACATCAGTGAATAATCAATGGTGGAGATTATTTTCTTCCAAAAGAATGTAAGCTCTTTGGGGGCAAGGACTGGCTTTTGTGTTTAGGGGTAGTACCCTGAGATTTAAAAAGAATCTTTCATTCTTTGCTCTTAGTCCTCCTCTGTTACCTTTTCCCTTCTAAAATGGAAGCTCCTTTGGGATAGGGACTGGATATGTAATGAGGAGTGGAGATTCATGACATGTAATTTCTGTAACATCTACTTAATGGGGTATCAGGGGTGGACTTGTACTTCAGGATAGGAAAGAAAATGCTCCCTTTGGAGTTTCAAAGATGTGTGTTTACTCATTTAGGCACACATTCTTTTTTTTTTTAAGCTTTTTATTTACAGAACATATGAGTGATTTTTCTACTGACCTTTGCAAATTTTCCTTCTTTTAAGATCTCTTTGGGATATAGGCCCAATAGAAACACTGCTGGGTCAAAGGGTATGCACATTTTGATCACTTTTTGAGCATAGTTCCAAATTGCTCTCCAGAATGGTTGTATTCGTTCACAGTTGCACTAACAATGTACCAGTGTGATCATCATTTTGAAGTGGAAGTGTTCAGTGCAATTTGCATCTTCTCTCCCCCCCTCTTTTTTTTTTTTTTTAATAAGTAAAATTTCTTGACTTATGGGACTTTTATTCTAACTGGTATGATTTTGGGGGTATAATTTGGTAGGTTCCACATCAATATATGTCTTATGTAAGGGATATTGAAGAACCACATTAAACAGATGAGAAATGCATCACCAATGGCTCTTTCTATTGTCTAAGCCCTCCAACTTTTGCTTTCATTAAGTTTTTATTAGCCTCTATATCATTTTCTTTTAATCTCTGTGAGGCTCTATATCAGAAATCCTGAAGATCTTCCCCTCCCAGATTCATCCATTTATTTATTTAGGATTTGTTTGTTTGTTTATTTGTTTTTTTAACTAGGAGAAATAGGAGATTCTTTGCCTCAATCACTACCTAGCCTTAATCACTGAATGGGTGCTTCCTCAGTCAAACTGAAACCTGCTGAAGATCTCAGCTTAAAAAGGCCAAGGTTTCCCATTTCATCTAGGGTTAACTACAATGATCTTGATCTATATCTTGCCACTGGACCCAGATGGCTCTGAAGGAGAAAGTGAGGCAGGACTTGCACATTCCTCTCTTACTTAAATTCAATTCACTTGCAGGTCTATGGCATCACCTTCCTAGTTGAAATGAGCCTCTTTGAGAACGAAGAACAAACAACAACTTCTGTATAAGCCCTGTTTAGGCTCTGTTATCATCCTGTGGGTTAGAGGGTCCTGTATCAGTTTTAGGGGTAGAAGATTCTTTACTAGTTCCTGGGTAGGTAGAATGCTCCTGATTTAATTTCCCTGTTCTACTCTTTACCCTGTAAGTAGAAAATTTTCCTACCTGCTAGATTAAGAGCCTGGGCATAATAGATTTCTGGAATAATATGGAATTTTATTGCACAAATTGACTATCTCCAAATATATTTATGGCATTTGCCTAATTAAAAGTTTTGTTTTGTAATATTTAACACAAATCAGCCTATGATTTTCAGACCCAGGCCTGACAGAACAACTCCAACGCTGCTTTTATTCTTCCTTTCATGGTAAATTCCTCTGACTGGCAGGAGAATCACAAATGTTTTATAATGAGTTTTATTGTCAGTATCATGACATGTCTGAATCCCCAGGATTCAGAGGTAGAAAATATTGCTACTTATTTCCATTATCAGTGGAAGAAATTCCTTATGTCTGTTCTGCCCTCTCTATGTTTTCTATAAGTTTTTGCATGTCATATTCTTTCAGCTGCAATATTCCTTGGTTTCTAAATGTCCTTCTTAGCATAAGACAACTCTTCAGATTCAGTGAATCAATTGTCCTTGTCTTGTGGCAAGAGAATTTCTTATTTTGGACAAGAAGGGGAATAAAGAGGGAGAACAGGATTGATTCCACTTTAGAGCAACTTTGACAATTAGAACTGATATGACAAATATATTCTTGTGAAATAAAAGTTATGCTTAAGTGGCAAAGGTTTTTTTTTAAGTATAAAGCAGAGATATTTCAGGCTGGGAATGTAAACAGAAATCATAAAATGTTACAATATCCTCATATATTTTTCACTGTTGCTAAATCTATAGCAACTCTGTAAGAATGCAAAGCTGGGCAACTTAGAAATGTAACAGTATTCAGAGCAATATGATTCTGTTTCCCCACATTTTTAAATAAATGAAATCTCTTGGTATCTATGACTTTTACCATGCATGATTTTTTTTTTCCTCAAGGAAGTGATATCTAGTCACCAAAATTTGTGGCTGCCAAAGTTGTGGGAAACTTAAGTTTGCCAGATCAACCTGATGCTAATGAAATCTATTGTCTGCCTGGAGAAAAGAGGGGATAAATGCAGTGCTATGATAATTATTTGTGAAAAATTAAAATAATTAAACTAATTGACTTATCCAATAAATCTTATAACTTTTTACATCTTTAAAAACTTTTAATATCCAAAGTGTCCTCCTTATGCTGAAATGATTTGTTTCTGTTCTTCCTTGTTTTTTAAAGGGATTTAAGCAGAACAGGCATTAATGTAAATGTAAAGTTTGCAATAAACATTAAAAAATCTGCCAAGAAAAAAAGAAATAATTACAATTATACAAGTTCTATAGCTAAACTATGATGAGTCTTTAGTCACTCATCTTATCTGCCTCACTTATCTACCAGAAATGTTCAAGTTGATCCAGAGCTTTCCAGAGGTTTTTGAAGGTGCCCAAAACAAAACTAAAGTGCTATTGGGAAATATTTAACAATATAAATAAAATACAATTCACAGATAACATTAACATGTGATTTTCTAAATCAATATCCAGTTCTCAGGGATTCTTATGAATGTTTTAGTGACCCCTTGTTTCTATCTGAATTTGATCCCACTGGAATGGAGCACTGAGAATTTTAGGCAAAATTTGAATATAGCTCTTCATAGCTCTGAAATTGTTTGAATATCCACTATAAACTGCACCAAATTAAAGCATTTCTGTATTCCTAGCTCACATCCATCAGATTGGCAAAGATATAAAAAAAAGTAAATATGACAACTGTCCTAAGGACTATTGGAGAGTAAGCACAAAAATGCACTATTGGTTGAACTGTGAAATCATGTAGTCATTCTGTAAAACAAATTGGAACTATATTCCCAAAGCCACTAAACTGTGCACAGCCTTTGAACAGTTCATTACATTACCATACACTAATAACACAATAACATAACATAATAGTATACTCCTTTCCCCTCTTCCAATATCAAAGAAAAAGGAAAAGGACTCATTTAAATGTACTCTCTGCTTCTGTCTCTATCTTTGCCTGCCTGCCTGTCTATATGTGTGTGTATATATATTTTCTAGCACTCTTTCTCATAGCAAAGAATTGGAAACAAGATGGATAGCCATCAATCAGGAATTGTGTTAAACACATTATGGTATGTCAACATGAAGGAATATTTTTTATACTCTTAGAGATGATGAAAGTGAAGAATTCGTAGTAGCTTCAGAAGACTGGTAAGAACTGATGCAGAGTAAAGGAGGCAGAAGTAGGAGAACTATTTATACAATGATTATTGCATTGAAAAGGATAATTAGGGCAGATTCTAAAATGAAATTAAGTCCAATGAGTAATCAAAGTATCTGAAGAATACATCTTGGCAGAGAGGTGATTGATTAGGAATAAGGGATACATTTGTCTTCATAGAAAGTCAATGTGTTGATTTTTAAAATTACTCAATTTATTTATTATAAAAGAAGTTTTTAACTGGAATGGGGCAACGAAAGTTGAGGGGTCCTTTTTTTTTAAGGAAGAAAAGAAAAATAAGTGCCTTAACATATCTTTTTTTTTTTTTTCTTGCTGAGGCAATTGGGTTTAAGTGACTTGCCCAGAGTCACACAGCTGGGAAGTCTGTTAAGTTAAATTAAAGACCAAATTTGAACTCAGGTCCTCCTAACTTCAGGGCTCATGCTCTATCCACTGTGCCAGCTAAATGCCCTTCCTTAATGCATCTTAAAAAATATCTAGAGATCTCAGACACTTAACATTCCCTAGCTGTGTGACTCTGGGCAAGTCACTTAACCCCAATTGCCTCAGCAAAAAGCAAAAAGCAAAAAAAAAAAAAAATCTAGAGAAAGAGAATAGAAGGAATAAGACAAAGACAAGCATGACAATATTGAAACTCCTTGCTAGTTGTGTAAACTCAAGTAAGTCACAACTTCTGTTTACTTAATTTCTACTGAAATGTCAGTGTCCTTTAATAGATTTAAGCAGGCTGGTTTCCAGTTCAAAGTTTAGTTAATTGTGTTAGCCCCTTGGGTAAGTTGTAGAAAGCAGTAGCACATGCCTATAAAATATTTTTCTTCATTAGAAAAAAGGATATGGAGGGCGGAGCCAAGATGGCAGAGTGAAGACATGACTCTGTGTCCTTCTCTGACCTTTTCTCAAACCAACAGCAGATTAAGGCTCTAAAATGATTTTTTAAGTCAAAGAACCCACAAATATTTAGACTACAAAACATTCCTCACAGAAGTTACTTTGGAAAAGCTCCAGTGCAGGTCTGTTTCAGTGGGGCAGGAGGTCAGGCAGTTTACCTAGCTGGGGCGCACCTCCAGGAGACAGGGCAGAAAGCTGGTCGGGACTCAGTGTGGCAGATTCCAAAAACCTGGGGAGTCTATCTGAGGCTCTTGGGATACTCTGCCCTGATTTTGGGCAGGTGCTTTGGCAGATCTGCCTTTTGCAAAAGGTAGATTGTAGCCCACTGCAACCTTGGGACCTAGCTTGGAGGGCCCAGCACTGGAAGCGAATCATCGGAATTGCCCCAGGCAAATTACCTCAGCTGCACAGCTGCCGTTTCTCTGCTTTAAACAGACCTCAAACCTTAAATAATGAGTAAAAAACAGAAAAGAACTCTCACCAGAGACAGCTTTTATGGAAAGAAGGGCAGATCCCAGATCCTGAGGTTCTTAAAGGTAAAGCAACTCCAGAGGAAGCCAGAAAAGGTGATATGAGCTGATCCCCATTTCACAAGGCTTACCTGAAAGATTGCATAAAGAATCTCAAAAGAGAGTTAAAAGAAAAATGGGGAAATGAAGTAAGATCATGGCAAGAAGGATATAACGCCCTCCAAAAGAAATATGAAAAAGACACCAATTCACTGAAAAACAAAAATAGTGAAATGGAAAAAGACACCAGTTCACTGAAAAACAAAATTGGTGAAATGGAAAAAGTCTGCAATGAACAAAAAAATTCAATTGGCCAGTTACAAAAGTAGCTAAAAAAGGCAAGTGAAGAAAATAATATCTTAAAAATTGGAATTGAACAAAATGAAGTGAATTACTCAATTAGACTTCAAGAATCAGTCAAACAAAAACAAAAAATAGGAGAAAATATGAAATATCTCCTAGGAAAAACAACTGACCTGGAAAGTAGATCTAGGAGAGACAATCTAAGGATTAGTGGACTTCCTGAAAGGCATGATGAAAAAAAAGAACCTAGAAACTATCTTCCAGGAAATCATGAAAGAAAACTGCCCTGATATTTTAGAATCAGAAGGCAAAATCACCATCGAAAGAATTCACTGATCACCTCATGAAAGAGACCCCAAAATTAAAACCCCAAGGAATATTGTGGCTAAATTTCAGAACTATTGCACCAAGGAAAAGATATTGCTAGCAGCTAGAAAAAAGCAATTCAAATACTGAGGAACTGTAATTAGAATCACACAAGATTTGTCAGCCTCCACATTGAAGGATTGAAGGGCCTGGAACCAGATATTCTGAAAGGCAAAGGAACTTGGATTACAGCCAAGAATAAGCTATCCAGCTAGAATGAACATTATTTTCCAGGGAAGAAGATGGAATTTATTGATGATATAGATGAATTTCACCAATTTCTAATGAAAAGACCAGATCTGAACAAAAAGTTGACCTCCAAACAGAACTCAAGAGAAGCATAAAAAAGTAAAAAGGAAAGAACTCTTGAGAACTATATTTCTACTATGGGTATACTTAGAGAATGGGGATATAATTTGATTTTACTTTGATAATATGAAAAAGAAACTAGAGGTGGAAGGGCTATCATACTGGGAAAAAGAGGGGAAAGGAGGTAAAATAAGGTTTTAAAAAAGAGGTTAAAAATAAGGTAAAATCTCATGAAGAGGCAAAGAAAACCTAATATAATTGAGGGAAAGAAGGGAGGGGGATGAACATTGTGTGAATCTTACTCTCATCAGATTGGGCTCTAAAAGAGTATATTGGACACATTTGGCTTCACAGAGAAACTTGTCCCTCCTTATAGAGAAGTGGAAGGGAAAGGAGGAAAAGAAAGGGATAGACTAATAGAAGGGAAAATAGAAGAATTAGGGGAAAGGTGTAAAAAAAGCAGGAGGGGCTCTAAAGGGGGGAGTACTGTTTGAGGGAGGTGGTCATCAAAAGCAAAATACTGGGGCAGGGGGGAGGGAGGAAGGGAAAAGGAAAGAGGAAAACATAACTTTGGGTAAATAAGATGGCAGGAAATACAGAATTAGTTATTTTAACTGTGAATGTGAATGGGATAAACTCTCCCATAAAGTGGAAGGGGATAGCAGACTGGATAAAAACCAGAATCCAATAATATGTTGTTTACAAGAAACACATCTAAAACACAGATATGCATACAGAGTGAAGTAAAGGGCTGGAGCAGAATCTATTATGCTTCAGGTGAACAACAACAACAAAAAAAAAAGCAGGGGTAGCAATCCTTATCTCAGATCAAAGTAAAAGCAAAGATAGATCTAATTAAAAGAGGAAACTATATTTTACTAAAGGTTACCATAGATAATGAAGCAGTATCAATACTAAACATATATACATATATGGTATAGCATCCAAATTCCTAGAGGAGAAATTAAGAGAGATGTAAGAAGAAATAGACAGCAAAACTATACTACTGGGGGATCTCTCAGCAAAACCAAAATATGTGGAATAGGGCCAAAGCAGTTACAAGGAGTAATTTTATATCTTTATATGCTTACTTGCATAAATTGAGAAAGAGAAGATCAATGAATTGGGCTTACAATTAAAAAAGCTAGAAAAAGAGAAAATTAAAAACCCTCAATTAAATACCAAATTGGAAATTTTGAAAATAAAAGGGGAGATTAATAAAATTGAAAATAAGAAACTATTGAATTAATAAATAAAACTAAGAGTTCGTTTTGTGAAAAACAACAACAACAAAATAGATAAACCGTTAGTTAATTTGATTAGAAAAAGGAAAGAGAAAAATCAAATTGTTAGTCTCAAAAATGATAAGGGAGAACTTTCCACCAATGAAGAGGAAATTAGAGCCATAATTAGGAGTTACTTAGCCCAACTTTATGCCAACAAATTTGATAATCTAAATGAAATGGAGGAATATCTACAAAAATATAGACTGACCAAGTTAACAGAAGAGGAAATGAATTATTTAAATAGCCCCATTTTAGAAAAAGAAATAGAACAAGCTATTAATCAACTCCCTAAGAAAAAATCTCCAGGGCCAGATGGATTTACATATGAATTCTACCAAACATTCAAAGAACAATTAATTCCAATACTATATAAACTATTTGAAAAAACAGGGAAAGAAGGTGTACTACCAAATTCCTTCTATGATACAGATATGGTGCTGATAACTAAACCAGGTAGAGTGAAAACAGAAAAGGAAAACTATAGACCAATTTCCCTAATGAATATTGATGCAAAAATTTTAAATAAGATATTAGTAATGAGATTACAGAAAGTCATCCCCAGGATAATACATTATGAGCAAGTGGGATTTATACCAGGAATGCAGGGCTAGTTCAATATTAGGAAAACTATCAGCATAATCAACTATATTAATAACCAAACTAAGAAAAATCCTATGATTATCTCAATAGATGCAGAAAAGGCATTTGACAAAATCCAGTGCCCATTCCTATTAAAAACACTAGAGAGTATAGGAATGAATGGGCTTTTCCTTAAAATGATCAGTAGCATCTGTTTAAAACCATCGGCAAGCATCATATATAATGGGGACAAACTAGAACCATTCCCAATAAGATAAGGAGTGAAACAAGGCTGCTCACTGTCACCATTACTATTTAATATTGTATTACAAATGTTAGCTTTGGCAGTAAGAGAAGAAAAAGAGATTAAAGGAATTAGAGTAGATAATGAGGAAACCAAATTATCACTCTTTGCAGATGACATGATGATATATTTAAAGAACCCTAGAGACTCATCTAAAAAACTGCTAGAAACAATTCACAACTGTAGCAAAGTTGCAGCATACAAAATAAATCCACATAAATCATCAGCATTCTTATATATTACCAACAAAGTTCAGCAGCAAGAGATACAAAAGAAATTCCATTCAATATAATTGTTGATAGTATAAAATATTTGGGAATCTATCTGCCAAGGAACAATCATGAACTATATGAACTAAACTACAAAACACTTTCCACACAAATAAAGTCAGATCTAATCAGTTGGAAAAACATCAAGTGCTCATGGGTAGGCTGAGCGAATATAATAAAAATGACAGCACTACCCAAAGTAATTTACTTATTTAGTGCCATACCAATCAAACTCCTAAGAAATTATTTTTACAGATCTAGACAAAATAGTAGCAAAGTTTATTTGGAAAAACAAAAGGTCAATAATCTCATTGGAATTAATGGGTAAAAAAAAAAAAAGGCTGATGAGGGTAGCCTAGCCGTGCCAGATCTATAACTTTATTATAAAGCAGCAGTCATCAAAACCATTTGGTATTGGCTAAGAAATAGAGCAGGTGATCAGTGTAATAGGATAGGATCATAGGACAAACCAGGCAATAGCTATAGCAGTTTAGTGTCTGATAAACCCAAAGACCCCAGCTTTTGGGATAAGTGCTCACTATTTGACAAAAACTGCTGGGAAAATTGGAAACTAGTATGGAAGAAATTAGGGCTTGACCCACATCTAATACCACATACTAAGATAAGATCTAAATGGGTTCGTGATTTAGATATAAAGAGTGATATTACAAACAAATTAGAGGAACATAGGATAGTTTACCTCTCAGACCTGTGGAGAAGGAATAAATTTATGTCCAAAGAAGAACTGGAACTCTTAATTGAACACCAGATAGATAATTTTGATTATATTAAGTTAAAAAGGTTTTGTACAAACAAAACGAATGCAGACAAGATTAGGAGAGAAGCAGTAAATTGGGAAATCATCTTTACATTAAAGATTCTGATAAAGGCCTCATTTCTGACATATATAGAGAATTGACTCAAAGTTATAAGAATTCAAGCCATTCTCCAATCGATAAGTGGTCAAAGGATATGAAGATATTTTCAGATGATGAAATTAAAACTATTTCTAGTCATATGAAAAAGTGCTCCAAATCACTATTGATCAGAAAAATGCAAATTAAGACAACTCTGAGATACCACTACACACCTGTCAGATTGGCTAAGATGTCAGGAAAAGATAATGATGAATGTTGGAGGGGATGTGGGAAAACTGGGACACTGATATATTGTTGGTGGAACTGTGAACGGATCCAACTATTATGGAAAGCAGTTTGGAACTATGCTCAAAAAGTTATCAAACTGTGCATATCCTTTGACCCAGCAATGTTTCTTTTGGGCCTATATCCCAAAGATATCTTAAAGGAAGGAAAGGGACTCACATGTGCAAAAATGTTGGTGGCAGCCCTTTTTGTTGTGGCTAGAAACTGGAAACTGAGTGGATGCTCATCAATTGGAGAATGGCTGAATACATTATGGTATATGAATGTTATGGAATATTATTGTTCTATAAGAAACGACCAGCACGATGATTTCAGAGAGTCCTGGAGAGACCTACATAAAGTGATGCTAAGTGAAATGAGCAGAACCAGGAGATCATTGTACACGCCCACAACAAGACTATATAATGATCGATTCTGAAGGATATGGTTCTCTTCAATAATGAGATGTTTCAAATCAGTTCCAGTTGTTTAGTGAGGAAGAAAGGCATATAGACTCAGGGAGAAGCCTGTGGGATCTGAGTCTGATCACAACATAGCATTTTCACACTTTCTATTGATGTTTGCTTACATTATGTTTTCCTTCTCAGGTTTTTTTTTTTTTTCCCTCCTGTACAGCAAGATAACTGTATAAATATATATACATATATTCGATCTGTCAAATATTTTAACATAATTAACATGTATTAGATTTCCTGCCATCTAGGGGGTGGGTGGGGGAAGGAGGGAAAAATTTGTAACAGAAAACTTTGCAAGGGTCAGTGTTGAAAATTACCTATGCATATGTTTTGCAAATAAAAAGTTTTAATTAAAAAAAAAAAGGTTATGGAAAAGAATATTGAGTGCTTCTTTCTTTTTCCTGCTACCCAACTGGGGATAAGTTACTTGTCCAGGGTCACAATGCTTGTGTGTGACAGGATTTGAAATCAGGTACTCCATCTAAATGCCCCCTGGTTCCTGTCCCTGCCACCGCTTTTTTTTTTTTTAAACCTTGATTCATATGCTTTTTGAAGTTAATTGAAAAGAGAAGCAAACTCTTGATTATTCAAAGGTGGCTTATGGGTGAATGAGCATTTCTCCTTTTACTTGCGTGATTCAATTACATCTTAGAATGAATTGAAGATATCTTATACAAAAACTAGCATAGCACTTTCTTCGAGCCGGAGTCGAAGCAGCGACCTAAGGATACCTAGCTACTTTATTCTTACAGTCCTCCGCTCTACCAACTGAGCTATCGAAGGGTGTACGTTCTATTTTAAAGGTGTGGTAATAGATTGTGCCAAATCATTTCTTACTCTTATTCCAACTGGAAGAAACGATACCATTTGAAACTTGTAGCATGAGAACACAAAATGCACATTTCCCATCTGCTTTCAGCCGCCTTATTAACGCTTAGCTGTCAGGAGATATCTGGCTTCATTTCTCCCTCCAAACGCAAACTCTTTTCAAATTTCGTCAGCTCAATCACCCTAACTATTTCTAACTACATTTTCTCCCGTTGCCTTCAACTTTCCTAGAAAACACCAGGAATCGCCACAAAACCAGGGTTTGTGAACTTTCCTTACTTTCTAAATTGTTTCTCAACACCTTTCTTTCTCCCTACCTCAAAACCCAATTCACTCTCTACTTTGTTCCTTTCCCCCTCGTTTTTTCTTTTCATTTAACATGATTCTTTTGATCACGCTCTGGGTCTCTGGTGTGTTATTGGTGGACAGAACAATAGATACCTTATGTCACAAGAGCAGAACTATTTCCGCTAGGAGGCAAGGAGAGATTCCAAAGGTACCTAAACTTTTTGAAGGAAAACACGATTTCATTTTAGTTTTTGTAATCTTCTTTGTAATAGGACCTGGCACCTATGAGAACATTGTAAAAACTTGATAAATCTCTGTCCAATGAATGACTGATTGAATGAATGAATGAAAACCCAGCTCAGGAGAATTTCTTTGTGTATGCCAACTTTGGGCAGGGGCTATTTGCAAAATCACAAATGTGACCCAAGGCAAGTGGAAAATTCAAGTTCCTTCACTGACCGCAAAGATACTCCCATATGATTCCTTTGTATATATTCAACTGTCATAATCCTAAATCGAGGATGATGTAATAGTTCTTCCCATGTTTAATGGTTTGATTATGAGCTATATACCCTAGCAACATGTGTCTAGCTCTCTATATGTCACATAAAATGGCACAGGATAATAAGTCTTTGAGGGCATCCTTAGTCTCTGAGTCATTTTTCCTTATGAAGGAGTTTTTCGATTATTCAGTAATTATGAAAAGACGGGGACAGATCTGTAAGTTAATTACTACAAAGAGTTCTGGAGTGATGAAATTCCTCCCATCAAAGCAGATTGTCAAAGATAAGAGTTGACAAAAGATTCATTATAATGCAGTATCCCATATAAGGGTAACACGACCCTGTTCCAGTGTGAAGCTGAGGACTTCATTTGTATGTTCAATTACTCACTATTGACATTTGAAAAATTTTTGTAAGAAATGAAATGAGAAGTGTTCATTAAGAAATGAAATGAGAAGAATTCACAAAGCGAAATAGCCAGTCAAGAAAGAAAGGCAAGGAGATACTTTAGAATAGGTAATAGAAAACCTTACCCAAGAATTAATTTCCTTTAAATTAGAATGACCCAGATAGAAATAAGTAAGGAAAAAAAATGTAAATAAAACAAAAATATTGAAAAATCTTTTTATAAATTAAAAACAAGCGATTTTGGAAAAGAGGTCAAAGAGAAATTATCTGGGAATTACTGTACTATCTGAAAATCATAATCAGAAGAAGTCTGAAAATGATATTTCAAGATATTGTAAATAAAAACTACCTGGAACCCTTAAAAATAAAGGAGAAAATCAAAAGTGAAATAATCCACCTCTTGAAAGAAATCCCCAAATGAAAACTCTCAGGAATATCAAGAAAATCTATAGTTTCCAAGTTAAAAAAAAATTCAACTGTCAAAAATAGAGTTCAAGTACCAAGAAGCCACAATAACAATGAACAATACTATAAAAGAGAAGACTTTCTTTAGTACAATATTCCAAAAGGCAAAAAGAAATCAGTTATATTATCCAAAAATATAAGTGTAATCCCACAAGGGAACAATGAACTTTTATCATAATGGAGGATTTCCAGAAATCCTTGGAGTTCAGAACTAAATAAACATTTTGAAATGAAAATGCAGATTTCAAGATAAATGTGAAAATATACAAATATTTGTCTATTTGGAAGGAATATGTAGAGATGAATTGTTTTCATGTTACTAGTAGTATAAGCGACAGATATCTTTAAAAAAAACTTAATGACTGAGGATCATAGCAATAGTTTAAAATGATAAAGGATCTGTGGGTAGTTTTCTTTTATTTGATCATCTAGAAAAAAAAATGGGAGGGGCAGTGGACCACACTAGGGAGGAAATGAAGGGAAAATGAGAGGGAAAGCACTCTCACATAATAGAGGTGCATAAAATGAAGAATAATATGTAATCATAAGTATCACATGAATCCACTTTCATTTGAATTGGTTAAAGAGACTGAACACAATTACACACACCCACCCGGATATTTGGTTATAGAAATACATTAAACTTAAAAGGGAAATAGGAAAGGAGAGGTATCAGGAATAGGATGGGATGGAAAGAATTTCAACAGTGAAGCATCATGCAAACTTTTTCTCTTCCACCACCTTCTTTCTATTTGTAAAGATGAAGTATGAGCAAAAAGAAGAGTAGGAGAAAATAAGATGGAGATTACACATTTAGCAGTCATAACCGTGAATATGCATAGGCTGAATTCATATGTAGTCCAGAAGTGCTACAAACATTCACAGAAAATTAAAATGTGGTTTCAAAGCTATACTGCTTCAGCTGAACTCAAAAAAGAGGGATATCAATCATGATTATAGACAAAGGTTCATTAAACATAGGTAAGATAAAAAGAGATAGGCAGGAAAAGTAATTATGCTTTAAGAAACCATAGATAATTTATCAATAAAAATACATGCTGCTAATAATATAACATTTAAATACCCAAAGAAAAAGTTAATTGGAAGTCTAAATATATGAAAATATATTTAGTATAATATAATATATATAATATATATTATATATATATATATAGTGAGGAAATATAATAGTGAGGAAACAATATATTCATTCAGACGTAGGCAAATGAGCCCAAAAGATAAACAAGAAAGAAATTAAGGATCTGAATAGTATTTTAGAAAAATTAGATATGCTAATGCTCTGCTGACTTCTGAATGGGAATAGAAAGTAGTTTATATATATCATTTCATTGCATGTGGAACCTTTTCAAAAAGAGACTTCTGCAGAAATTTTTTGATTTTTTTATTATTAAAGCCTTTTATTTTAAGAAAAATATGCATAGATTATTTTTAACATTCACCCTTGCAAAACCTTGTGTTCCCCCCAAAATTTTTTCCTCCCTTCCTTCCATCCCCTCCCCTAAATGGCAAGTATTCTAATATATGTTAAACATGTACAATTCTCCTATATCTATTTCCACAATTATCATGCTGCACAAAAAAAAAAAAATCAGATCAAAAAGGGAGAAAAATGAGAAAGAAAACAAAATGCAAGCAAACAACAATAAAAAAAAAAAAGTGAAATACTATATTGTGATCCACACACAATCCCCACAGTCTTCTCTCTGGGTACAGATGCCTATCTTCATCACAAAATCATTGGTATTAATGTACTAAGTTGTAACTATATAAATCCAAGAGTAAGCATGTTATGTAATGAAGAAAAATACAAAGTTTTTCCAATAAGATTAGAGGTAAAGCAAGATGCCTGCTTACATTTTTATTGTTAATCAGAATTAACTAGAAATGCTAGCTGAAACAGTAAGAAAAGAAAGAGAAATCAAGGTAATAATCACAGTAAAGAGAAAACAAAATTATTTCCTTTTATAGATCATATGATGACGTACTTTGGATACCCCAAGTTAAACAACAACAGCAACAAAATTTAATTAAAACAATAAATTTGGCAAAATTGCAGTATATAAAATGAATCTTTACAAATATCATTATTTTTGCATATTAATAACAAAACCCAACAGGTAGAGCTAGAAAGAAAAATTGCATTCAAAATAACTATGGAAGTTATACAATATTTGGGAATGTATCTACCAAGAAGAATCCAGGAAACATATGATTCCAACTGTAAAATGCTTTTTCCAGAAATAAGGACAGATTCAAATAATTAAAAACATTCCTTTTCATGAGTAAGTCAAGCTATTATAATAAAAATGACAATTCTAATTTTTCAATGCTGTTTCAAACTCTTTCTCCCCCTCCCTCCCTTCTTCCCTTCCTCTCTCCCTCCTTCTCTCTTTCTCTCCCTCCTTCCTCCTCCCCCATCCCCCCCCCATTTATTTATAGTGCTTTGTGGTTGGAACTGTGAATTGTTCCAGCCATTTTGGGAAGCAAGTTGCAACTATGCCCTAAAACTTAATAACTGCATATTTCTTGACTACTACAATATTTTCTCCTCCACCAAAACCAAAGAAAGAGGAAAATAATATGTACCGATGTATTTATAGAATTTCTTTTCATATTAGCCTAAAAATTGGAAATCAGAGCCTATTCTTTAATGAAAAAATATATCAATACATTGGAATATTATTGAACCACTTGAAATGCTGAATAGTTTCATAGGAAACTAGAAAGACCACGGTGATGTGATGCAGGCTCAAATGAGCAGAAAGAGAACAATTTATGCAATGACAATACCACTGTAGAGAAACACACCTTTAAAAGACTTAGAATTGACCAATGCAATGATAAACGTGTCCAAAAAAAATGGACATGAAACAGGGTATACATCTCCTGGCAGAGAAGAGTTGAACTGCGCGAAACATTTTCGGGAAGTGACTAGTGTATGAATTTTACTCGACCATGCTGCGTTTAGGATAAGAACTTTGTTTTACAAATGCACATAAAAATTAATGCCTTTTAATAAAATTTCCAGGTTTGAGTTAATTGCAAGCCTCCTAATGCAAATCAACGGTGAAGTAACTGATAAGAAACTAATGAAACCTTAAAATACTTAAACGGATTATTTTAATAACATTTTTACATATAGAGCAATAACGTACAAGCTTCAGTCACCTTTAAGATCAGTAGGAGAAAGGAACTTAATATTGGACAACGTTTCATTCCTTTTCTGGGTCCTCCAACTTGAAGGGTCTACTATATTGATTTCAATTTTAACTGTGAAGTTGAGAAAGATGGAATTGTTCATGCTTAAGCAGATGGAGTGGAGGAGAGCAATCTTTCTTTCTGGAGCTTACTGGCTTTAAAACATAACTCACAAATTCGCTGTCTCGTCCTGCCCTAACAAACAATGCATGATTCCCACTTTTTCTAGAGGGATAACGATTATTAATCTTCTTGCCCTATGGTCTGGGCTTAGGGCTTCGCTCTCGGGCCTGACCTCCAACTCCTACTCATTTACATCAGTTGCCTAGGATAGAGAACTATTCCCATTTTGAATGCACCTCTTTAAACGTAATAAGTTAAATCATGTTATTTCAGACAGACAAACCGCTCCTATGGCATCTTAAGCCGACACACAAACTGGACAGTAAACGCTTTCCTTTCTAAGGATTTAGATTGATAAAGTCATCTTCAAGAAAGTCCAGATTTTACAGTCATTTCACGCTCTTCCCCCAAGACCTTCCTCCATGATTTGAAGATTAAAGCCTAACATTTGATTTCTCTCCTGCAAAAATGCTTGATTTCACTTGAAAAAGCAGCGAAATTCTATTTGATTTTATTTACTATACACCCAAATAGTCTCGTTTGGTGCCATCTAGCTCTGCAATCTTTTTAATCTAACCCCTATGGATTTGCGTCCTATTAATTTGTATCTCTACTATAATAATCCCTTCCCTCTCTCTTTTCCTAGTCTCTTTCATGACGTATCTTTGTATGCATATTATTAGAGAAGATGATTTTGCCTCTTTTAGAAAAGATGTTCTTGAACTTCATTTCTGAGTGCCGTATTACTCCCTCCTTCCCTCCAAAAGGTAAGGAATTCTTGAGCTAAGGAGAAAAGAATGGCCAACCCAAACCTTCTAAGTGCTTCTTCCAAACAAACCTTCTAAGTTCTCTGGTGCTTTTATAAAAAAAGATTCTGATCATATCGCTTACTGTCTTGGTGAGGGAAAGAGTAGGAGTGGGAGGAAGAAAAATCTGGAATACAAAGACTTCCAAAAACGAATGGTGAAAACTCTCTTTACATGTATGCGGGAAAATAACATTGTTGGAAAACATTCTCACAATGGCAGCGGTGGGATTCGAACCCACGCCCCCGAAGAGACTGGAGCCTTAATCCAGCGCCTTAGACCGCTCGGCCACGCTACCACTCATGGTCAGGGTTTTCCGTCATTCTACAAATATATATTGGGCACCTGTTGTGTGCCAGGTAATGTGCTAAATTTGGGGAATGCAAAGAACAAAACAGTCCCTGCTCTCAAATAATTTATAGCCAAAAAGAGAAGCCGAAGTAAAAGCATCTATCTATAAGCAAGAAATAGACTAGACAATATGGTGATAATCAAAAGGAAAATACACGTCAGTATAAGGGGGATCACAAAAGACTTTTCGTTGAAGATGGATTTTAACTGGAACTTGAAAGAAGTTAGGGAAGCAGAGTTGAGATGAAGAGACAGAGCAATTCTGTGTGGCAGATAGCCAGCGATTATCCTGGGATTTCGGAGACTGCATGTCTTGTACATGAAACAGCAAGGAGGCCATTGTCAGTGGACTGCAAAGTATATGAAGGGTTGGGAAAGAACGGAGAAAGGAGAGTAATAAGAAAACTGAAAAAAAAAAATAGAAAGAGGCCAAATTATGAAGGGCTTTGAAAATCAAACAGGATCTTGCATTTGCTCTTGGAGGTAAAAGGGAGTCACTGGAGTTTATCGAACAGCAGGATCATATGCTCAGACTTGTATTTTAGGAACATCAATTTGACAAATGAGGATTGATTTCAGGGGCGGGAGGCTTGACACTGGGAGACCAATCACTAGGTTATTGTCAATAGTGAGGTCTGGGGATTGGGGGACTCAGAGAGATCTCAGTCTTGGAGGAGAAATTGCTACTAGAAGCAATAGTATTTGAAGGATGGAAGGATGGTGGTTAGAGAAAGGAGTACAGGATTACACGTAAACTGTGACCTTGGATTATTAGGAGGATGGCAGTATTCTCAATTTTAATGAGGAGCGTAAGAAGATGGGCTGTCTACTGTCAAATGTGCTGCAAGCATTGTTAATGTCTTAAATCTTGATAAATTCTTCAGGACTTTCAAAGCCATCAGATAATCTCTGTCTGTCTCTCCTCTACCCCCCTCTCTCCTTAGTGAATTCCGGAGTAGCACTCTGTAGATTTGTTTCGAAGAAAAAGTAAGAAAAAAAAAAGTTTTGTGAATGTTACATAGAAACAGCACTCTTTTCAGAACATTTTAAAAGCTTCCACCTTTTAGCCCTCTTTCTCTGGAGAATAACATGTATTGTTTTAGTGCAAAGTAGGAAGGTAAATTCACTAAGGAAAGGGGAAAAAAAGAGGGACTGAAACTTGTTTGAAAGTACTTCAGTGAAATCCAGAAGTTTAAATTTCTTTGGCCAGAAGTTTAGATTTATCTGGTGCTTAAAAACCATCCATTATTTGTTTGTTTGTTTGTTTAACTCTTCTCTTGACCATAAAATATAGAAGCTTGTTTAAATCAGATACGAATTTGAAAACAAATAGCATTTAATTTGGGAGAATATTTTACATTACCATTATATTTTCTCCTATGAATGACATATGAACTTACTTGTTTAGTAAACTAGAAGTAGTGACTTAAAAGTAACTGGAATGGTCTTGCATTTGTAAACTCTTATGAAGTCCCAAGGTAAACACTAAGTCTTATCTAGCAGGTTTTAGCAGCATTACTTAAAGAATCTCTTTGTGAAAATTGAGATTCTATAAAGCATTTGTAAATATAGATCCAGATATGACCGAATTTACTAATTTCATTTTTAAGTGAAATGTATTCTTCAATTAGGATAATTGTGGATCTTTAATTTTTTTTTTTTTTTTTGCTTTTTGCTGAGGCAATTGGGGTTAAGTGACTTGCTCAGGGTCACACAGCTAGGGAATGTTAAGTGTCTGAGACCAGATTTGAACTCAGGTCTTCCTGACTTCAGGGCTGGTGCTCAGATCTTTAATTTTCTATTAGTAAATCAGACCTTAATGAAAAAATACACCTAACATTTGATATTAAAGTTATTATGTTTATATATTTAGGAACTGCAAAAAGAAACAAAGAAAAAAAGAAAAAAAAAAAAAAGATGGATCCAAGGTACTCTATACTGGTCTTAAATGCAGTCAGTATTAGAAGACCCAAATCAGATGAATGGAGTGATTTTCTATATAAGATAACATGTAAATGCAGTCTCCTGAATCGATGTCATTTGACTGGTAATAAGTTGGTCTTCATGTTTTAAATCCACAATGTTGTATATGCTGTTATTATGCTTATATGTTTTCTTGCATTATGAATTTTAGGAAATTTTCTAAATTATACTTTAGCTTTAGAAGGCTTTAGAAGCCTTACCTAGAGAATCTCTACAAATTATCTGGAATATGGATAGTGATCAAAGGGGAGAGAGGGTATCCTGACTGGGATTGAGACCCTTCTGGGGATAGTCATTTGGGAAATGGAAGATGAGAATATTCACAGATGCTTACCAGACACCAAAGAACAGATCATGGACGCTGCCAAAGGATGTGACACCACTAATGCTCCATTATATTGGATTTCTTTATTCACCTTATCCTAATTTTGCTAGTTTTATTAGTTTTTAATGTATGGTGGACCTGTTACCTATTCTGTAAGCTATGTATCATTTCTAACTTAGACTTATATTGCTTTGGGAATTGTAAGAATATTATGAAACTATTGTCTCCAAGTGGGGAATTGAAGAATTAAATTTTTGTGTATGACTATAACAGAATGTTGTAATAAAGGAAAATAATTTGGGTCTACCCACAAGTTTGCAAAACAGAAAAGGAAGGCAATAGAGTTGCTGAAAAAATACAGGATTGTTTGTATAGGAAGATCTCTGAATAATCTGGAAAACAAAAAAGTCTTCAGTAAGTAAAAGGATTTGAGTTAATACTTCATTAACTGGGGAACTGTTTTTCTAAGAGAAGAAATCAGAATTGATGATAACTAGCAGGGATAAGAGATTATTATCTGTCTCTTTATCTCTATGATTTCAACTAATTATTGTTGGTTGTAGATGGGGGGCTGGGGAGAATACCTGATGATAATTTACTACATTTTCTAGCTCTGTTAATTCTTTTTTTTTAATTTTATTTTATTTGCATAACATATGTGTGGGTAATTCTTCAACAATAACCCTTACATAGCTTTCCATTACAAATTTTTCCCCCCAACTCCCCACCCCTCCCCTAGATGGCAGGATATCCACTACATGTTAATTATGTTAAAATATTGGCAAATTGAATATATGTATACATATTTCCAAACTTATCATTGTTGTGCAAGAAAAATCTTATCTACACAAACGATATATCAGATAAAGGAAACACAATGTAAGCAAACATCAATCAAGGAGTATGAGAATGTTATGTTGTGGTCCACATTTTGCATCCCTCTCTCTGGGTGTATATGGCTTTCTTCAGTGAACAATTGGAGGTGGTTTGAAACATTTCATTTTTGAAGAGAGCCATGTCCATCAGAATTAATCGTCATATAGTACTGTTGTTGCCGCGTATAATGATCTCCTGGTTCTGCTCATTTCACTCAGCATCAGTTCATGTAAGTCTCTCCAGGCCTCTCTGAAATCATCTTGCTGGTCATTTCTTACCGAACAATAATATTCCATAATATTCATATGCCATAATTTATTCAGCCATTCTCCAATTGAAGGGCATCTATTCAATTTCCAGTTTCTAGCCACTACAAAAAGGGCTGCCACAAACATTCTTGCACATGTGGGGCCTTTTCCTTCCTTTATGATTTCTTTGGGATATAAGCCCAATAGAAATGCTGCTAGGTCAAAGGGTATGCACAGTTTGATAACTTTTTGAGCATAGCTCCAAATTGTTCTCCAGAATGGCTGTATCTGTTCACAGCTCCACCAACAATGCATCAGTGTCTCAGCCCTCCCACAACCCCCCCAACATTTATCATTAACTTTTCCTGTCATTTTAGCCAATCTGACAGGTGTGAAGTGGTACCTCAGGGTTGTCTTGATTTGCATTTCTCTGATCAACAGTGATTTGGAGCACCTTTTCATATGACTATAAATAGTTTTAATTTCATCCTCTGAAAATTGTCTGTTCATATCCTTTGACCATTTTGATTGGAGAATGGCTTGAATTTTTATAAATATGAGACAATTCTCTATATATTTTAGAGATGAGACCTTTATCAGAACCCTTGAATGTAAAGATGATTTCCCAATTTATTACTTCCCTCCTAATCTTGTCTGCATTGATTTTGTTTGTACAAAAACTTTTTAACTTAATATAGTCAAAGTTATTTATCTGGTTTTCAATTAAGAGTTCCAGTTCTTCTTTGGACATAAATTTATTCCATCTCCATAGGTCTGAGAGGTAAACTATATTACATTCCTCTAATTTACTTATAGTATCACTCCTTATATCCAGATCATGAACCCATTTAGATCTTATCTTGGTATGTGGTGTTAGATGTGGGTCAAGCCCTAATTTCTTCCACACTAGTTTCCAGTTTTCCCAGCAGTTTTTGTCAAATAGTGAATACTTATCCCAAAAGCTGGGGTCTTTGGGTTTATCAAAAACCAAATTGCTATAGTTATTGCCTAGTTTGTCTTGTGATTCTATCCTATTCCACTGATCGACTACTCTATTTCTTAGCCAGTACCAAATGGTTTTGATGACCGCTGCTTTATAATATAATTTTAGATCTGGTACAGCAAGTCCACCATCGTCAGCCTTTTTTCTCATTAATCCCCTTGAAATTCTTGACCTTTTGTTTTTCCAAATGAACTTTGCTACTATTTTTTCTAGATCTGTAAGATAATTTCTTGGGAGTTTGATTGGTATGGCACTAAATAAGTAAATTAGTTTGGGTAGTATTGTCATTTTTATTATATTCGCTTGGCCTACCCATGAGCATTTTAAGTTTTTCCAATTGACTAGGTCTGATTTTATTTGTGTGGAAAGTGTTTTGTAGTTTAGTTCATATAGTTCCTGACTATCTCTTGGCAGATAAATTCCCAAATATTTTATACTATCAACAGTTATTTTGAATGGAATTTCTTTTTGTATCTCTTGCTGCTGAACTTTATTGGTAATATATAAAAATGCTGATCATTTATGTGGATTTATCTTGTATCCTGCAACTTTGCTAAAGTTGTGAATTGTTTCTAGTAGTTTTTTAGTTGAGTCTTTAGGGTTCTCTACGTATATCATCATGTCATCTGCAAAGAGTGATAATTTGGTTTCCTCATTACCTACTCTAATTCCTTTAATCTCTTTTTCTAGCTCTGTTAATTCTAACCATCGAATGAGACAATTTTTTACTTTGCTTATTAAATGAGAAAACATTTTTAGGTAATCTATTTCATTATTGACTTGCTTTCATTGTTGGGAACAAGCTGAAATGGCTCTCTGCAACTTTTTCTTATTGTTAAAAGAATTAGGAGTAGTGGAGTGCCCTAAATAGAATGCTGGGCCTTTATTTAGGAAGATCTGAACTGGAATTCAGTCTCAGAAACTGATGGATATTATGATTGAATCTCAATTCTTTATCTACAAAATGGAGACAATGATAGCACCTACTTTTAAGGGTTATTATGAGGAAGACATGAGATTACATATGTAAAATGCTGTGTTAGCTTTAACCCCTATATAAATGTGTGATTTGTAGTTTTAGTTGTGTAGGATTCAGCTTTAGGTCCAAGCAGGGAATCTATCCCCTTTTCCAGGTAAGAGTTCTTTAAACAATTTAGAACAGCAAAGTCCCACAGTTCTGTCTAAGTCTCCAGGTTGGTCACATCCAATTCCTTCAATTCATATTCATGTAACAAAATAAACTACTGTTGGGCCCAGAGATCTAAGGCACTTCCCTCACTCTATTCACTGAGGAACTTAACTGCTCTATGTATCAATGTAACATTTGCCTGAGTCTAGCATCTTTTTAGTTTAGGTTTTGGCAATAGAAAGAAAGGAAACATTTTTACATCATTTGGATGTAAACAAAAGAGGATTTATTTAACTGTAGCATAGAATAGATACTAAATTGGAATATTTCATCACTTAATTCTGGATATGGAAGGTGAGGGAGAGAAGATCCAGGAATTGATTCTAGGCTTTGAATCTAGGTAACTGGAAATATAGTGGTGTTCTTTAGAAAGTTACCTAAAGTGAAGAGAATATTGGGAGGGCAGGGAAGAGGGGAAACAATGAGTTCTGTCAAGGACCTTATGCCAAGTTCACCCCTCTCTTTTTGTTCCTGTCTTTTTACTAACCTTTCCAATAGAGAAAGGAGTTGAGATAATCAATTCAATTTTTCAATAAAATAAAAACCAATATTACCATATTAATCTAGGATATTAGTTTCAAGAAATATAGCTATTCATTCTATCAAGAACCATCCAAAGTATTTTTTCTCCCTATGAGATGAATCAGAGAAGAGTCAGAGAAACTAGACAAATTAGATTACAGACACAGATACGAATATATATATATATGTATATACATATATATAGAAAGAGAGACAGAGACAGAAACAGAGACAGAGACAGACAGAAAGACAGGCAGAGATACAGATTCCCCAAATCTCTTTAAAATTTCTTTCTATTTTATTTTTAATTTATAGGATTAAAATAAGTATTTCCATAACAGAATTTTTTTAAAAAGATGATTCCATATAAAACTTCAAATCTATTATGTAAAACTTGCTATTCATTTTAAATATATAATAGATATCATGAAAATTTCTCTTTTTTCCTTCCCTCCTCCCTAGAGATGGCTACCATTAGACACAAATATAGAGGTGTGGGTGGGTGGGTATGTAAGTAAAATCATTTTATACATACTTCTATTTATCAATTCTTTCTCTGGTTGCAGATTTCTGATCTGGATCTTGGCTCCACCACACAGAATAAATTCACAGTGTATCTTTGATCTTCCATACCGTATTTCTTGTAAAATGAACATGAAAAATAATAAAAATCGATATATGTATATATATATATACACACACACACACATATAGTGATTTTAGATGTATAGAGATTCCGAAAGAAACAGAGAGAGACGGTGAAGGATAGAGACAGAGACAAAGAGACAGATACAGCCACAGAGAAGATGAAAGACAGAAATGAAAGTAGACATATAAACAGGGATAGAAGCAGAGAAACAAAGTGGGGAGAAGGAGACAAATTGAGAAAGAAAGATAGAGAGACAGACACAAAGAGACAAATAGACACAAAGACAGAGAGGGAAAGGGGAAAGAAGAAAAAAAGAGAGAAACAGAAACAGGGACAGAGACGGAAGTAGAGGTAGAGAGAGCATTACAGAGATGCTGATTTACGGTCACTGAGGCCAAGTCTTGCCGTGACTCTTGCTCTCAGGGCAACCGTTACTAAGACAAAACTCTTTGAGAAGAGTCAGGATTTTTCAGACTCTTTGTCTTAATGTTGGATGATGATTTAGCAAGTAGTGGGAAGCTAAATGAATGTGAAAAAAGGATGAAAGACATCTTTCCATTTTTTTTTTTTTTCTGGCAGGTAACGGTGCTATTTCGTTAGTTGTAGATTTATTGGGGGGAATGGATTGAAATATGTTGTGTAGAATGATACGAGATGGAGATATAAGCAAATAAGAGCAAAGTGAAAGGTGAGGTAAAGACGTGGAAAGAAAGGGAAAAGACAGAAGAGCTTGAAGAAGTTCTTTTATTGAAAAAACTTGCTGTAAAGAAAATAGAATGAGTACGATCCTGAAAATAGTTAGAAGGAAACTTACAAGCAGTTGTGGCTCGTTGGTCTAGGGGTATGATTCTCGCTTTGGGTGCGAGAGGTCCCGGGTTCAAATCCCGGACGAGCCCTTTATGTTGTTTCACCTTTCAACTTCCGTAGAGTAAGAGGACACAATTTGGGATTAGAAACCCAAAAAGTAAAAGAGAAGCACTTAAGAATTCCCCACAATGAAAAGAAGATTGGATGAGGATTCCGGAGGTTTTCATGTTGCTTGCCACTATAGGTATGATCTGAGGGAGAGCTACTTCATCTTTTTAAGATAAAGTTTCCTCATTAATATTAGGATAGGGAAACTTTTACAAGTAAAAGTAGGAGGAATTACTTTTACCTAGGAAAGGGCCAGAAAAGGCTTCAGGATAGCACCCGAATTCAGCTTTGAAGGAAGAGAAGGAACGTAACAAAGTATAATAGAAATAGAGGGAGAGGGAAGAGTTCATTTCAAAAATGGAAGATCAAAACAATAAGAGATAAGAGATACAAGGATAGGAGTAGCAATCATCATAGTATAGTAAGTATATAGTGGTATAGTAAGGAGCAGAATAAGAAGATGAAAAGTAATAAAGGTAGAACCAAAAAATACAATTAGATTAAGAAGAAGGAAGATCCATATACAGTTTTTATTTATCCCCCAATTTTTAGTTTAATGACGTTGCCTGGAACTAGCTTCTCTAGTGGAAATGCTAATGTGATTCCCCCCCCCCCCCCCTCGGTTGAGGAAGTGTAGTTTCCTAATAATGTTTGGTCTCTCTTGGACGAGAAGTGGAAAGGAGCAACTTGAGTATAGGAAGATCTGACTGTTTAAAGCCAAGTTAGGATAATATTTTCTGCAGGTGACTATAGTTTTCCTTTAATTGAATGAAAGTTTCTGGAGAAAGTTGAAATGTATATAGAAAATTAAGAAGAGATATATAACAGCCATAAGAGACTTAAAAGAGGACGATATAAAAGGAGAAAACTTAAGTCACAGATTAGTTTGTAGAGAGAGAATATTGTGTATAACAATATATGAAAAAAATAATTGCAGAAGAAAAGGAAGAGCTCTTGATTGACTTTTAAGAGACTAGAGAAAGAAAACATACGAGTATATAGTTGTGAGAGCTCCCAGGCTCAAGTTTGGAAGTCTGGTTAATTTTTAACTTTCTCTGCCCTAACAATTAAGAAGGCATCTTTGATCTTTACTTCTCTTTTTCTGACTTAAGTAGTTTCTTCCAGAGGTGGAAATATTGTCTCAGAGCCTTTCTTTATCCACAGTGAGGCAGCATGACTGCAATTAACATCCAAATCCTCCATAAGATCATTGTGAAAAATTTTATTTGTAATCGGGAAACGGAAGAAGGAACATCCAGATCATGAGAGAGGCAGCCTAGCATTGAGGAAAATGTAATAGACTGGGAATCTTGAGAGGAAGTTCTAGGCTCAGTCTTCAGTTTTTAAAGATACTAAAATTTTTAGATAGAAAAGTTTCTTGACTCTAAGCAAAATCACATACTTCACAGTCTTTAGACTTGGGTTCATAGTAAAAAATAGAAGACTTTACTAGGAGTCTTCCAGCTCTAGGAATCAGAATAAAAGGAAATTCCAAATAATAATCATTTGTGGTTTTTGTTTGCTTGTTTATTTTGTTTTTGTTTTAAAGTAGTAGTGGATGGCAAGGAAACCCACGACTGTTTTTAACAGTAATAACTAAACTTCACCTCATTCGAATTGAACTTGGAATTTGTTCAATTTCAAGAAGGTTTTTTTTGTTTGTTTTGTTTTGTTTTGTTTTTAAATATTGCCTTTCATTTTCCTTTAAAATTCTACCTAAAGTTTTAAAGATATAAAATTTCTACATCGAAAAGCCACATGATGGCAGCTATGAGATTTGAACCCAAGACCCCGAAAAGATTGGAACCTAAATCCAGCACCTGAGACATTTCCACTAAATTACTTCTCATTACTTACTTCTTCATCCCTCCCCGCCCCCCCCCTTTTTTTTCTTTTCCTGGGCCATTTCATAGAGTAATCTCAAAAAAATCAAGCCAAGTAAAATTGGGATGGAGGGAGTCCAGTGCCTTGGTAAAATAAGGTTTGAGCACCTTTTGCGGTCCATATGTGGTTTTTTATTTACTCCGTGGAAAATTTTTTTTTCGGCCTGTATTTTCTCACATTTATGTGAATCAGAGTCATCCACAGGCAAAGATGGAACACAAGGCACACATCTTATGCTTTTATACATTAAGAGAACCAATTTGGTGCAGTAATATCTCTGATTCCCTCATCAATTCTGATCCGTCATTCTCTAGATCCTTTGATGGGTCTTTGTGTCCTATCGTCTAACTATGGATAAATCTCCAAATCTCTGCCCAACACCTTTTCTCTCTGTATATTTTCATTTCCCCAAGCCCGACAACCTTTGTTCTCTTCCTTTCCCCCTACATCACCCCAGATCCAGCAAGCATACCTGTGCATCACTTCCTCCTGAATCTTCCCCAGGGAACCGTGGTTAGCTTCAAAATCCAGGTCTCATGACTTTGACTTCTGTCTTTGCCAGAGGGCTTTCCCCATTCTTCTAAGGGCTGTTTTTAGCCTCGTAGGACTCCATATTATCAAATGCTGCAAGATTGGACAGGTGGGGTAGGGGAGGGGAACTACACTTCTAAAATATCCAATTATATCTTTTCTGGGAAAGAGCTCTCATGATATTCCTGAAATCATTCTCCACTGGTTAACATACTCCCATTTCATCATGTTCTGCTCATCCAATGATTTTGAACCCATAGTTGTAAGTGCACAATCCTCTCTTTTAATTCTGCTCTCTTTTATTCCCATCCCTATCTCTGAAATGCTGCTCCATATTTAAAAATCTGATTTTGTCTTTAAAATTTTCCTCTTACTCTTTCATTTTTTGCCTTTCATTAAATCTGACTCTCTCCTGATGATATCGCTTCCCTAGTCATTCTTTTAAGTTACAATTGCATTTTTATATTCATATTCCTCAAGTTACTGGTCATGATAGGAAGTTAGAATAGTTCTTGCTCCTCAATGCCACTTTTATATTCTTCTTCTCCCACGCTCACTCAGTAACATCTCCTCTTCTGTTGCTCTTTCAGTCTATATTTATTATCCAAATAAAATTCTAGTGGCTGTTGTCTACAACTTCCAGGACATAATCCTTCCTTCCTCAATGAGTTCACCTGCCCTCATACTTAGAGACTTCAATATACATATTGTCATTCTCTTAAACACTTGAACATCTCAGTCTTTCAACTAACTTATTTTCTATGACCATCTCCATCCCACTTCAATTATACACAAAGATGGTTGTACTCGATGCTGCTTCTTTCAAATGTTCTACTTAGATCATCATGCTCTCTGAATTCCTTTATCCGAACATAATCTTTATCACTCTTTCCCTTTACTTTAACTTCCCCTTATCCTGTGCTTCATTCTCACTTCCAATCTCTCTGCTCAGTTTACCAGACCATCAACCTACACTCTTCTCTTTTCCCTACATCAATCTCTTGATGAAACAGTTCAACACTACACTATCTTCTATTCTCCAGATTTTGGATGCCTATCCTGTTGTCAATCTTGTCTTGCCAAGCTTCATCTTTATAAATCAATCCCATCATCTTCTGCCTTCACTTTTATTCATGTGATGCCAAAACAAGCTGGAAGGATTCACAGAAGTGTGCTGACTGGATCCATTGCAAGTCAAGTCAAATCAATAAGTATTTATTAAATGCCTACTAGGTCCAGGTATAGTGTTAAGTGTTGGATATACATAAAATTGATTTGGGAGCACGAAGTCTGCTCTCAAACAGCTCACAGTTTAAAGGGAGAGACCTGCAAACAGCCAATGTATAAACAAGATATAATTGGAGATGATCTTAGAGGGAAGGCATTACCATCAAATTATGAGATAAATGATACATATGATAGAAGGCAATTCTTCTACATTCCCCTAAGTGATTTACTATTGCAACCACTACATCATCTTTTCCAAACATTTTCAGTTCTCCTCCTTTCCAGTGTCCCAATTTTCCCACATCCCCTCCAACATTTATCACCCTCTTTTCCTGCAACCTTAGCCAATCTGAGAGGTGTGAGGTGGTACCTCAGAATTATTTTAATTTCTATTTTTCTAATCAACAGTGATTTAAAGCCCCCTTTAAAATATGACTATAGATGACTTTAATTTCTTCATCTGAAAATTATCTGTTCATATCCTTTGTCCATTTGTCAATTGGTATTCTTGTATTTTTAAAAACTTGACTCAGTTCTTTATATATTTTGGAAATAAATCCTTTATCAGAAACACTGACTATAAGATTTTTTTCCTTTCCCAATCTTGGCTGCATTGGTTTTGTTTGTGCAAAAACATTTTAATTTAATGTAATCAAAGCTGTCCATTTTGCATTTCATAAGGTTCTCTAATTCTTGTTTGGCCATAAAGTCCTCCCTTCTCCAAAGATCTGACAGGTAAAATATCTCTTGTTTTCCTAATTTACTTATAGTATCACCCTTTATGCCTAAATTATGTCTCCATTTTAACCTTATTTTAGTAAGACGTGTGAAATGTAGGTTTATGCTGAGTTTCTGACATTATTTTTCAGTTTTCTCAACAATTTTTGTGGATTCCGTATTTGTTACATCTCTCATATATGTTTCCATCTATTCTCAAAGAGCCGCCTCCCCGACTGCAGGAGGTCATTACCTCCCAACTTGATTGTTTCAGCAACCCTTCTGATTCCTTGCTCTGCTTCAAGTCGTTTTCCCCTACATCCTCTACTCAGCTTTTAAACCGATCTTTAAAGGAAGGTCTGGCTGTCACACTTTCCTGTTTAATGAGTTCCCTATTACCTCTAGGATTAAATACAGAACCTTCTGTTTAGCGCGTAAAACTTTCACAATCTCACTTCAACCTATTGCCCCATATTCGTTTTACTTTACTCTCCCCAGCCTCCTATGCATTCTTTAGTTCAACCAAATTATGCATTTTCTCCTCATTTCCGACATTCCATCTATCTCCCCAGTCTTTGCACAAATGTCTGATACACACTTTGTCCTCACCTCTATCTCAAAGTGTAGCAAGTCTTTCTTTTCCCCTTCCTTCTTTTCTCTCTCCTTTTTCTCCCTCCCTCCTCTCCCCTCTCTCCCTTCTGTCTCTATCTCTGTCTATGTGTGTGTGTGTCTGTCTGTCTCCCCGTCTATACCTTCAACTCCTAGTCCAGTGCCTGGCATATCTCAATAAATGCTTGTCCAATGATTGATTGATTAGCTTCAACTCTAGGAATCTTGTGATTCTTAGGAGGAATGGAGACCTCCCCTATTCCTGCAGAGTTATTGGAAGTCAAGAGTCTTTCCTATTCCTTCCTGTATCCTACTAGAGAGGTAATCTATTTTATATAACGCATGCAGGATAAAAAGAGATAGGTTCCTTTCAGAGAAGATGTTGACTTTAGATTATCAATAGGTCTATGTAGTGAGATTCTGAATATCAATTCCCCTATCGCAAGAATACCTACCTTTCAGATTTGTCGAGTCGATCAAATGAAATAATGTGAATAAAACACTCTTACAACGTTAAAGTGGCATCAGAATTTTGTATTTGCATTTTATTTGTTTTTTTTATTTGTTTTTATTGTTTTTATTTTTTTTATTTTAAGCTTTTTATTTGTATAACATATGTATGGGTAGTTCCCCAACCTTGATCTTTACAAAGCTTTCCAATACAAATTTTACCCCCAGTCCCCTCCCCTCCCCTAGTTGGCAGGAAGTCCACTACATGTTAATAATGTTGAAATGCTTGAGAAGTTATTGCATTTTATTTGTATTGGATTTTTTGGACTGAAATTTTTCTCTTTTTTGTAAATGAAAACAAAAAACCAAAATTCTATGTGGGCAAAATTCGAGTTAGAAGGGAGAAAAGAAAGGGCTCGTCCGGGATTTGAACCCGGGACCTCTCGCACCCTAAGCGAGAATCATACCCCTAGACCAACGAGCCACCTACCGAAAATTTCCAAGACTCTGTTACTTCTGGAAAAAATTTCAGCCACGTCAAACTTTTTCGTACTTTTTTTTTTTTTTTTTAAGCAACAGTTGGGAATCCGGAGCCACCTGCTGGACGCTATAAATAAATTTACATTCTCAAACTTGAATTACTAATGAGAATTTTTCCCTTCTGTAATCTTTGGACTGGGGCAAAATTACAGTGTTGAAATATGATCGAAAATTAGAGATATGAGGAAAAGAGAGGAATCTTTGGGAATGTCCAATAAGGGAAGAGGAGATCCTGTGTCTGTGCAACGTTTAGAGGTGTTTTAAAGCAAGAAATACTTTACTGTGTCTGCAGTGGTTAAGTTATTGCTCTATCTGAAGACCTAGCGATATATGAAATGACCTTGCAAGTCCTTTCCACTCCCGGAATCGTAGGATTTTATGGATATAGGAGATGCCACCCTTTGTGTGCCTCATTTTAATTTGGGTCTGTACTTCTGTTCTTCCCTCATTCTGACTGTGTCCTAAGAGAGGACGAGATGAGGAGATATTGTTTATTTCTTTCTCTCTCCCTACTCTGTCCTCCTTCCCCTCATGTGTCCTCCTCTCTTCTCCTTCGGTTCTTCCTCTTTCCTCTTACTCCATTGTCCTCTTCCTTCTGTCATCAGTCTGCCTTTCTTTCCCGGTTTTCTCTCCTCTGTCTTCCTTCCCGCCATCTTTGTTATCCTACCCACCCCCTTCATAATCGTACCTCCCCTCTCTGATCTCAATATACTTTTCCTCTTTCCATCCTTCATTTACCTCATTTTCATCTTCTTTCTTCCTCATCTCTTCTCAACCATGTTTATCTCTTACCCCTCATTTCCTTCTAAGACAAAAATGCTAAATATATCTTCGTTAGAACAGTACTTTCAGCTCTCTCCATCTAACTGGAGTTTCTAAACAAGTCCAATTCAGCTCTTTCAAATTCCCTTTATTCTGGAAAAAGAAAAGATAATACATTTAAAAACAACTAACATATGTAATCTTATTGTCAGACACGGAATAATTAACTTTTTTGGTTTGTTCTTTTTTTAACTTTCCATACTGGGTAGCGTGGCCGAGCGGTCTAAGGCGCTGGATTAAGGCTCCAGTCTCTTCGGGGGCGTGGGTTCGAATCCCACCGCTGCCAGAGATTTTTAAGCTACTACAGTAAACTTTCGATTAATAACTTCTGGAGATGAATTAGAAAAAAGTTGGCTACCCATCTCTCAGTTGAGAGAATAGCTGAATAACTTATGGTATGAAAATATGGATGTTATCGTTCTATAAGAAATGACTACTAGCAAGCTAATTTCAGGAAAGCCTGGAAAGACTTACATGAACTGATGCTAAATCGAGAACGTCGTACACAGCGACAACAAAATTATGTGATGATCAACTGGGATGGACTGGGCTCTTTTCAACAATAGGGTGATTCAAGGTAATTCCAATAGATTTGGTTTAGAAAGAGCCATTTATATCCAGGCAAAGAACTATAGAGAATGTGGATCAAACATAACGTTTTCCCCTTGTTGTTGCTGTTGATTGTTTGCTTGTTTTTTCTTTTTTCCTTTCTCGTGTTTTTCTTTCTTTTCACCTTTTGATTTTTTTTTTTGCTCAGCGTGAAGAATATGGGAATATGTTTAGAAGAATTGCTCATGTTTAATCTATATTGGCTTGCTTGCTGTCTGTGGGAGGGGTTGAAGGAGGAAGGAGGGAGAAAAATGCGTAACTAGATTTTTGCAAAGGTGAATGATAAAAATTATCTGCATGTATTTGAAAAGAGAATTATTAAAATAAAAAATATTAATATCTTCTGTGGATCTTGAACATCACGGAGTTTTATCATTCAAACAGTATCTTCACCAAGTTTTAAACTGGAAAAACTGAATTGGACCAAAATCACTGAAAGTTTGACAAACACTGATCAGAGTAATTTTTTTTTTTTTTTTTTTGCTTTGGCAATTGACTTGCTCAGGGTGACACAGCTAAGGAAGTTTAGGTATTTTAGATCATTTTTGAAACCAAGTCCTCCTGACTTCAGGGCTGGTGCTTTATCCACTGCGTCACCTAGCTGCCCCGATCAGAGTAATTCTTGAAACATTTGCTTCTTTCTTTTATTCATTCATTCATTCATTCATTCATTCATTCATTCGTTTATTCATTCGTCCATTTATTTATTTATTGAAACTATTTGCTTCTTAAAACTAGCCTTAGAAACTGAGGGAATACTGTTTTTAAGAGTTTATATTAGAGAGTTTACAAAATCTTTAATACTCGCTATTCCATCAAAACATTTTTGTTAATTTCTTGATCTCAGTGAACTGCTCAAAGGAAAATGTCTCAGGAAAAGAATTCACACCAAAGGGGTGGGGGGAAATGACAAATTTACTGCTAGAACCCTGACATGTCTGATTATCATTTTACAAGTGATTTTGGTTTAAGTAACATAATGGGTGTCTAAATAAAGAAATTATCAGAAGTATTTTGGGGAAAGCATCAGCAACTCTTCAAACTCAGAATTCAGGGACAGACAAGTCAAGGCTAACTATTAAAAGAGATCTAACAGAATTGTTTTGATGTGACTCTTCCTTCCCCTTGTTTTCTTTACATTGATTCCTTTTCTGTCTGCCATTACCTTACTTTCCTTTACTTTCCCACTAAAGATAAAAAGTTGAAATCCTTTAAAGCAAGGTAGATTTAATAAATGCCTAACACACCAAACCAATGTGCTTATTAAGAGTTTACTATGTGCCAAGCACTTCTAAATGCTGATAGTATGAAGATAATTAGAAAACAGCTGTTACCAAGAAACTTACATTTTAAAGGAGAGAAGAATAGTTAAATTAAACAATAATTGAGATACTTTGTCGAATCAAAATTTCCTTTTCCCCCTTTTTTGAGGGACAGAAGGAAGGTAAGTAGGGAGGAAAGAGTGTGATAATAGCAGAATCCATTTCTGTATCATGGTCTATCAAACCATAGCATCAGATTACTTCCACAGAATATTAAGTCCCTCTCCCTCTTCCTCTTCCTTTCCCTTTCTCTCCCTTTCTCTCTTCCTTCCTCCTTCCCTCTCAATACCCTTTCATATCTTCCCCTGATGTTATCATTCACTATCTCTTTTACCTTTCTTGTCAAACCCTAGAAAAATCCATTTATACCCCAAATTGGTTGCTTCCACTTGCTAGCACTTAATTCACAAGCCCCTATGGTAGGTATCATAACATTATTCAGCCTTAAACTATCTCTTAATCTTCAAGCTCAATAACCATTTCTCTCCAAAGCAATCCCAATAGACTTTGGACAGAAAATGTCATCTACAACCAGAAAAAGAACTAAGGAGATTGAATGTAAACCAACACATGCTATGTTCACTTCTTTTTTCTGTTTTGTTTTGTTTTCTCACATGGTTTTTCCCTTTTGCTCTGATTTTCCTCCCCCAACACAATTAATAAAGCAATGTGTAATAAAAATAAATAAATTTACTAGGAAAAAAATAGACATTTCTCAATTCTTATCTTTGTTGACCTCTCTGCAGCACCAGATACCACTTACTGACAGCTTTAAGACTCCATCTTCTTTGGGTTTCTATCACTCTCTTTGGGTTCCTCTCTCTCTCTCTCTCTCTCTCTCTCTCTCTCTCTCTATCTCTCTATCTATATATCTATCTAACTCCTTGTTTTCTCAACTATGAGCTCATTTCCAATGTCTGACCTAATTCTTCTCTTGTTTTGGTAATTTAATCAGCTTCTATGAATTCAATAATCATTCCTACACAGATGGTTCCCAGACCCAGCAGTACTTTTTCTCCTGAGCTCCAATTCTGCATTACCAGATAGTTTCGTATTGAACATTTCTAACTGAATGTCATGCCAGCATCTCAAACCCAATTTCATCCAAACAGAACTCATTGTTCTCCGTGGAAACCCACTTTTCTTCTTAACATCCTTATTTCTCCTCCTATAATTTCATTATAAAAGCTTTATATATGTTGCAAATATGTTAAAGTGCATATATTATTTTCCTCCATAGAATGTGTATTTGAGGCAGATTTGTTTTTATTTATTTTATTTGCATACAGACTTGACTGCTGCCCATCGCAGTACCTGAAACATTGTAGGTATTTGCATAATTGTTGATATATTGATCAATGAACACAAAAATGTATAAAAACCCAACCCTAACCTAGGTGAAAAATATATTAAAAATAGATATAAAATGCTATTATTAAATAGCCATTCCTCCCAAGATTCGATCCTTTTTCCCCCTTTCTCTAGGGAAAAGATTAATTTTGTAGGAAATGGGGAAATTAACTTCATAGGAAGGTAGAATGTTTATATAGAACATAAATACAGCTTATTATGAATATGAAATGAGAATCTAACATTTTTAGTTTGACTCATTAGTCAAAATTTCTTTATCACAAGGTGGGACAAAGCAATCATTAAGAGACTTAGATAAGAGACCTGTGAACCTTTGAGAATTCGCTTATTTCCCCATTCTCCAGCCTTCATTTACCAGAATTACTGATGTGAAATGGCAGGTAGGAAGAAAAACTATAGATCAAGTTAACTTAGAATTTATGCAAGGCCTATTCTGTGCCAGGCACTGCACTAAGTGAACTTTGAGTTGATAAGAAATTTGCTTAGTTAGTATATGTGCTTTAAAAGTGATCCCGGAACTTAGAGCAGTAGAAGGTTTCTCTTACGGTCAGAATCCATTGCTCTGATTTTTTTTTGTCTTCTGAACAGACTGGGGCCACCACAAGAACAGATAGGCTTTCATGATTATTCCCCACCTTTATCAGTCTTTATCCTCTATTTTGGGAAGCCTGAACTTAATGAGTTTTTCTAAAAGCCTCACTATCATATCAAACACCAATCATTTTCAAGTCCTGATCAAATGACTATGTTCCCACTGAACATCTGTACATCTCCAGCGAGGGAATAGTGACAATCCTCTTGAAAGTATGCCCAGAAAATCGTCTCCTGACTTGTGGAATAATCATTGGACTCCCCCAATAAAAACGGCATTATGTATGTAAAGATTCAAGATATGACATTGTGTATGTAAAGATTAAAGATATGACTGAAAAAAGTGGGTGGGGTATATAATTTTAACTAGAAACAACACAACCAAAGTCAATTCTAATAATCATGAATTAAGATTTTACACCGAACACACTGAACATCCATCAAGTTTACTGAACTCTAATAAAACCAAAACCAAAACCCATGTTTTACCACGAGGTGTGCTTTATTCCTCTTTCCCTTATTTGAAAATTCCTAGGTTGAGATAATTTCCTACAGACTTCCTTTAGAGCAATAGATGACGTTTAGCTATTGTCCCAAAGAGAATGGATAGAAATCTGTTCTGTACTTGTTAGAGTCCAAGATGTAATGATTGGTGGAGTTTTTAGAATTTATATAAGACAGATCCTGGAAGAGACAAGAGAAGGGTGCTGAACGCACTCAAAAAAATAAATGCAAAAGTCCAAGTAGGCCCTGAGAACCACAATCATAGCTTTGGCTGAACCTTGGTAGTTATACGAACATCACACACTTGAGAAAACCATTTACATCCTGAATTACCTTTGTCTTTGTGTTGGACAAATCTGTCAGGTCTGGAAAGATGAAGTAATCTGGCAAAAGGGATGTTCTTTCCTGGATTTGATGGAGGCCATCTTTGCCTTCTCCCCTCCCCCACAATTGCTGAACTTCATCCCACACAGGTGACTTTCTGCTGTAGTGCAGGAGTTGGTAAGAAAATATAGGATCAAAGCGTATAGAATAAAATGATGCAAATGAAGTGTAGATAATTGAGAGTGAAAGGACTGGAAGAATAAATCAAAGAGAAGAGCACTGAGAAATCTGGGGCAAAATATACAATTTTAATCTATACTATATATACATATAGAATTACCTCCTAGGAGAAGTACCTTAAATGAAATTCGAAAAGGTTCTTCAATAGGTGGCTGGCTCGTTGGTCTAGGGGTATGATTCTCGCTTCGGGTGCGAGAGGTCCCGGGTTCAAATCCCGGACGAGCCCAGCACAGCTTTATTGTTAGTGTCACCATTTAATCTTTCAACTTCTATCTCAGAAAGGACACATGACTAAAATTAATTTCCTGTCGATTTTGAAGCTATTATTAGTAGCTGTCAGTTTCATCTAACGCAAATTGTAGGCTTTGAAAACTACTCTCCCTGAACGTGCAATTTGGATATTGGGCGAGATGTAGTACTTAAAAAGTAGTTTCTTGGTTTTTGTTTTTTTCTTTTCTTTTTTTAAACATCAAGATAATGCCTGGCACTTAACAATGATAAAATCACGTGTGTTGCCCAAAAAGCAAGTGGTAAGCCCTAGACCCACGACAATTAGGTTCACTTCTGTGAGGACATTGATGAGCTGGGGAGAGGCCAGAGGTAAGGCAATTTAATTTGACTTTGACATCACACCATGATAGGATGCAGTTAAGGAACTAAGAAACTTGAAGGGGAATTTGTTGAGATCTTTCCATACCCCAGGCGTTGTGCTAAGCGCTTTTAAAAATAGCTCATTTAATCTCCATAACAACCGTGTGAGGCACTATTTAGCATCTGAGAAAATGGAAGTTTTCTTATATACCAAGTAAGATTTGAAGTCGGATTTGAATTTGTTTTTCCCAGTTCCTGGCCCAGTATGTTATGCTCTGCACTATCTAGTTACGTGAAGAAAAGAATTCTTTGAGAATTGATGCTTGTAAAATACCACAATTGAAAATAAATTTGTCTATCTTCAAACCAAAGACTCAGTCAGGTTTTTCTTTTGCTTTTCATCTGAGACTTAAACATTTAATAAATACTAATTAGAAAAAAGTCCCAAATAATCCATTTAACTGGAGGACGAACAAAAAAAAAAGGAGAGAGAGAAACTTCTAGGTACAAATTCAGACAGTCACTGTAACTGGCTCCATAGCTCAGGGGTTAGAGCACTGGTCTTGTAAACCAGGGGTCGCGAGTTCAAATCTCGCTGGGGCCTGCGTTAGTAAAATTTTCCTAATTTGAAACCAACCTGTTACCTTTTTCTCCTCTACTAGAGTATCCTGGTTATAAACATTATATCCTTCCTTACCACATTTAATTTAAGGTTCGTGGTCTGACTCGACAAAACGGAAATAACCAAATCCAGAAACTGCCTTTGCTTTTACAAACTGTACTCAACAGAATTCCTTAAATCCGTTACACAACTAGAAAAGCGCCCTTGACCGGAAGAAAGCGTCTTTTGCAAAAGGAATCGGTAGTCTTTACTCGACCTAATCCCGGAGGGGGGGAAAGAGGGGAGAGGCAGCTGTGCATTGCATAATCTGAACTATAGAAGGTTCAGCCCACCTAGAGACACCTCTTCTGGAATGGTGTTCCTCAGGAGCGGGCGCAAAAGAACAAATTGCATGTATTTGACCTTATAATACAGAGGGAAGGCCTGTTTCGGTTTGATGAGGGGTCGCCTCCGGATCTGGAGGCAAGACGGAAAGGATGCAGTCTTCAAACTCCGCCCCTCTCCAAACCCCGGAAGAAACTCCGTGGTCAAGCCACTTCCGTGTCTGCATTTTGTCTTTCCGATAATTATTTCACGAGTCGTAAATTAGGAGTAGAGATCATAGGGATGGTGAGCAAAAGCCACAAAGACTCCTTTTTCTTTTCTTTTTTCTTTCCTGCTCCTATTACTCTCCTTAGAGAATTCGCCTTTCCCTAGGTACCGGAGAGCTCTCCAAAAATCTTATTCTCCGCCTACGCCAAGAACCCACTACAAAGATGCTGCATAGAGTGGCCTGAGTTTGGCCTCATCTCTAAATAAGACCCGGGTTAAACTCTCATACTTTCTGACTTATGTTGTGGCGAGGAAGTCTGGAGAGAACGCTTTAATTGGAAGGTAGTTTTGTGAGTTATCTAGAGATCCACAAAGTATTTAAAGTGTGACTGTTGCCAATTGTTTCAAAGGAGGAACGTAATCTGCAACATTCATTCAAGTCTTGGCGACATATTTACTTTTATCTGTCATCTTTACCTTTCACATGAACTCCCAATCACATTTGCTCCTGTAATAAATGGAAATAAAGTGGGGAGGTTTGCCCAAAGACTACATTGCTCCATCGCAACACATCCAAAAAGCAAGAAAGGGGAAAAAAAAAAATTCAAGGGCATAATTGGGTACAGACTGGAGGAGAGAATACTGGTTCTCTGGGAAGATGAACTTAGGTTGGAAGAGATTAGTGAAGATCCTGTCTGGGCAACAGAGAAATCTTTTAGAATCCTGTCTCTGACATTTAAGTTATCTATTCCTCCTCCTTTTGAAGCCCACGAAAATGCACATATATTTCTTTCCAGAGCTCCTCCACTCAAACCATCATCCTTTGCAAACCTTGGATTCCTACTTTGGAATCATCTTGGCTACCAGAGTATCTTCCATGCTATCCTCACAGCCTATCACTGAGTTCTTACCTTTCCTTCTCTTTCCCACTCTACTTTCTCTTAAGACCCTTCTGGGCTGGGACTATTTTGCGTACTTGTATTTGTATCCTCTGTTCATTTAACACAAAGCCCGTGAATTCTTTTTTTTTTTTTTCAAAATTATTGAATTTATTTTTTAATATTAATACTTTTTATTTGCAAAACATATGTATGGGTAATTCCTCAACATTAACCCTTACAAAGCTTTCTATTACAAATTTTCCCCCCTACTCCCCACCCCTCCCCTAGATGGCAGGATATCCACTACATGTTAATTATGTTAGAATACTTAAGAAATCGAATATATGTATAGTTATTTCCACACATCATTTTTGTGCAGGAGAAATTGTATCTATAAGAAAGAATAATCCGATAAAGGAAATACAATGCAAGCCAACATCAATAGAGAACATGAAAATGTTATGTTGTGGTCCACATTTCACATCCCTCTCTCTGGGTGTATATGGCTTTCTTCACCGAACAATTGGAACTGGTTTGAAGCTTTTCATTGTTGAAGAGAGTCATGTCTATCAGAACTGATCATCATATAGTATTGTTGTTGCCGTGAATAATGATCTCCTGGTTCTGCTCACTTCACTCAGCATCAGTCCATGCAAATCTCTCCAGACCTCTCTGAAATTGTCCTGCTGGTCGTTTCTTACAGAGCAATAATATCCCATAACATTCATATACCATAATTTATTCAGCCACTCTCCAATTGATGGGCATCCATTCAGTTTCCAGTTTCTAGCCACTACAAAAAGAGCTGCCACAAACATTCTTGCACATGTGAGGCCCATAAGCCCAATAGAAACACTGCTGGGTCAAAGGGTATGTGCACAGTTTGATAATTTTTTGAGCATAGCTCCAAATTGCTCTCCAGAATGGTTGGATCCGTTCACAGTTCCACCAACAATGCATCAGTGTCCCAGTCTTCCCACATCCCCTCCAACACCTGTCGTTATCCTTTCCTGTCATTTTAGCCAATCTGACAGGTGTTTAGTAGCCTGTAAATTCTTAATAAAGCTCTATAATAATTTATAACAATAGCTACTATTTATATTACACTTTGTTTGCAAAGTACATCATATTGTATGTAAAGATGTTATTCTATTTTTTTCTTCACAATCTCACTTCACGGTAGGTGATATTATTGGATTTTACAGAAGAGAAAACTGAACCTGAAAGATGTTAAGTGACTTCTCCTGAGTCACAGTGAGGATATAAGGGAAGATTCAGGCTCAGTTTTTTTTTTTGTTTTTTTGTTTTTTTCTCGCTCTAAGGTCACCAGTCTATTCACTAAAACATCTAGCTGTCTCCAATCAATCTATCTATCCATCCACCCATCTATCATTAGTCTGATATCTACCTATATATCAATCTACCTTCTTCGAAGTTTTTGTTAAAAGGAAGGAAAAACACCACAGGACCTAGGACAAAGCTTCCTTCAAGTTGAAATGACCAGTCTCAGAAAGCTTCATTCAGTGTGTCCTGATTCCTACTTATACTATTCTCTAGCCTAAGACATCTAAAACTCTTCCCACTTTAGATTCCTTTTCTTTGGAGAAATGTTTATGTGATCCGGGTTTATAGGTATACAAGTTAAACATTTATTGATAATAAGTCAAAAGTTTGCAACTCCCCACATTCAGTTATGAGAGCCAATATGCGGTCTGGAGCCACAGTTTAAAAAGCTCCTCTCTACCTTATATAGCTCCATCTGTTATAGAGGGAAAACATAATGTACTTTTATTGCACATAGTATTGCTTAATAAAGGTTTGAACTTATAAGTAAATAATACATTTTCCTTTGCAACTAATTTTACATTCTTTTCATATATATTTTTCCATCTTTCTAATTCAACCATAGAATGATGCTAGATTTGGAGTTATAAAACCTGAGCATGAAGTCACAACTTCACTTCCCCAATAGAGACTCAATTTCTTCATATATAAAATGAATTGGGACACCCTCAATGATCTCTAATCTGCAGAAGCTTTCGTCTCTTTACCTATGGTTTGATTAACCTAGCCTTGATTCTCACTTTCTTTCTAATTTCTTATCAAAACATCTTGAAATATACCTTTGACTTTCATAACTAATCTTTATTCCAACATAGTTTTTCACAAAAAGGAGATTAGAATTCTCTCTCCCCCTTAAATGTGAAAAGCAGGATAATAGCTGCCAGTCTCCTATTGGTGCCATTTGGTGACTATCAGTGACTTTAACAGAGACAAAGAAAGGCATATTTATTTCTGAAAGACTTTAATATAGGATTTTGCATTTGGCAAGGTTTTGCAAAGGATTGTTGAAAACTCTCTTAGCATGTATTTTGAAAAATAAAAGGCTGTTATTATTTAAAATAATTTTTTTTAAAAGCTTTTATGTTTAGGCCCTCACTGCCTTTGGTTGAGGGAAACATTTAATGGAGTAGCTTCTGGATGTGAAATTCTCTTATATTTTTTATATTCCAATCAAAGGCCTTTAACATTCAAACTTTTATAGAGTTGTAGACAAAGCTGGCACCAAAAGGAGACTTTCCTACATGAAAAAGGAAAACAGTATAATTAAGATCAGTGAAATAAGACTAAACTCTCAGGGTCTTCCTCTCTTGGATTAAATTTTTTGTGAAAGTGAACTAAGCCATTTTTTGCTTCCATTTTTATTAGCCTTTAATTACTGAATAGGCATTGCCTCAGACAAACTGAGATCTGGGAAAACCTTAGTTTATAAAGGTCAAGGTACCCCACTTCATCCAAGTCATCTCTAGTTATTTGCCACAGGACTTACTCAGATGGCTCTGGAAGAGAGGTGAGATTGATAACTTTGCATGATCCACTTTTACTTAAACCCAATTCACTTGCAAGTCAAGATATCACCCTCCTGAAGTCATTGGGTCTCTTCAGTAATGAAGGATGAATACCAAAGACAAAAAATAAAATAAAATAATAATAATAAATAATAAGTTTGATTATGGTTGAGGGCAAGGTTACAGAGAACTTAACTGTGCAATCCAAAAAGAGACTGGTGTGTGTTTGTGTGTGTGTGTGTGTGATTTTTATTAGCCTTAGCATATATGTACCCTGGAAGGTGGAGGTGGGGGAAAATGTCATACCAGTCAAATAGTTTTTCCATGCACATATATGTATATATGTATGTACATATGTGCAAGTATATACATATGTAATATGTATATTTTTGTTTGAATATAGTTGTTTACATATCGTCTATGAATTCCTTCAGAGCAGAGATTATCTTTTGCCTTTCTCTGCATCCCCTGTGTTTATAACAATAACTGATATATTACTTAATAAATGCCTATTGACTGATAACTTAAAAATATATTGTCTTTTGGGAACATTCTAAATAGGATAGTGATGCTATTTCCAACATTTCCCTCGCTCCTTCCCTTATAGAATGAAACAGGATTGCCGTTTTGCTAGAGCAACTGAGTTTCATGTGGAAATACTCTCAAAATGCTTATGGAAAATAAAAAACAAAAGAAAACCTCAACAACAACTCTCTGTATCATCTCAAAAATTCCTATGCATGTCAAGAAATAATGTTATATTAATGTCAGTATTTTTCTTTAATGAAATCAAATGCTGTCAACTCTCCCAGTCATCAAAATAATATCCTTCATAATTTTCTGTCTCTACAGTCTCACTCTGCCCAATTGATACTTTACACCCTTTAATGTTGTAATGAGGAAAAAGTCCATATTCCTGCATCCAACTCCCAGGTCTGCTACTTTAACCATTTTCCTCAAAAACTCAGTTTCCTCTCTGTGAAGGGTAGTGGATTTGTGTTTAGCTTCTAATATCATGAAGACAAAAGAGCCATAGTACATACCCAGAATATTAGCCCATAGAATCAGTGCATCATAGAGTATATGGTGTTTTCTTTAAGCGCATGACATGGACTAGAGCATTTTAAATTTATGAACATTTTAATCTCCCCAGATGACCTCACACAGACTAGTAATTGTTATTTGACTGCTTCTCCCCCCC
>JAJPUD010011386.1:23022-48004 GCA_023553655.1 Myrmecobius fasciatus | reverse complement strand
AAAGAAAGAAAGAAAGAAAGAAAGAAAGAAAGAAAGAAAGAAAGAAAAAACAGCAACTTGAAAATGCGCAAAGACTTCACAGCAGGCCTGGATTTGTTGTTTTGTTGAATGTTTAAACTTAAAAAAGTGGTGGGAAAATAGTAATTATTACTATAGTAGTAGAAAATGGTAATAATCCTATATTAAACAGAAAGCTTGTTGTTAAACATTTAATGGCATAGCTTTGACTATAACACATGCCCACATCCTCCCATAAAGACTTAAAACGAATGTACTGGGGCTTTTCTCTTCTTTTCACATTGTAGGGATGCCAGTAGAGCACAAAAACTGTTCTACAATAATCCCTTGCTTTTCCTACATGAATGACCCATCTTTCCCCTCCCTCCCTCCAGTTCTATATTATATATTTTGCCTTTTCAAAATCCCTCATTTTTAATTTTCTATAGTCTGCTTTCACCCAAAATGTAACTCTTCATTGCACTTTGAGTTATACTCAGATTAAATCATTTAATGACTATGGTATTTTATGGTTTTCAGACAACACAATATCAATGAAATGTATCCATATTACTTTAAAAAAAGACATTAGCAACTCCTGATTCTGTGATACTATGATCTATTAAATGGATATCTCTATGTCAGTGTTTTAAGAAAAATCCCTTGGAAATGATAAGATGCTACACAAATATAAATTGTTACTACCTGGAAAGTCCTTTTCATCATATTTTATTAGATCTTCTATCACTTTATATCTAAACAGAAACGAAACTGTACAGTATTTTCATTGGTGTGGAAAACTCATTTTTTCAATGCAGTTCAATACCTTTTATATAACTCCTAGTCTTAAGGAATTGCCTTTAAAGGAAAAGAGAGGCTATGTAACTGGTCCAGAGTCATACATTCCATATATGCCAGTCAATCATTAAACATTTATTGAATGTTCATTTTGCGTGGCACTATGGTAGGCTCTGGGAATACAATAGGAAGCAAAATACACTCCTTATCCTCAAGAAGCTCCCAATCTAGTGAGGGAAAAGCTTCAATTCCGGTCTCCCAGTAATTTATTAACTTTGTTAAAGTGAGGCAGTTAAATAATTTGAGTTTGGCAAAATAAAGGAGAAACTAACCTTGGTGAGTCTATTTGCTGTATGGAGTCTACTTGTAATTCACTCCTGATTATATCAGTTCCTAAAAATATGAAATATATAATTTTTTTAGTCGCTGACAAATGCAGTGTTGCAGAGATAATATGTGTTTTGGAGGGAAATCACTTTCACCCTCTCAATATCAAGTTTCTTTTTCTTTTTACTCTGCTTAGCCAGAGTGAAATTTAAGCAAATAATGGCATTGGCCAGACACACCAATGGGGTCATGATGCCTTTGAGTGTCTGGCAGTCAAATAATTTAGTGATTCATGTTCCTCCTGTCAGTGCAAGCCAGGAGTTCTAAACACTTTCACATGTGTGCTTTAAAATCCCAGAACTTGCTTGGGATCCCATAGCTCTGTCTAAAAATAACAGTAAGACTGCATGGGCTTCATACACAGGATTTAGATGATTTCATAGGAAGTGCTGCATAATGTCTACAAAAATGGGATGTTTTTGTACAATGAATGCTGGACTCGGGACTCTGGAAAACTAGAGTTCAAATTTACCTCTGATAATGGTTTGAGATACTGACAAATGTACAACCTGCTTGCACTTTTTGCAATTCCCTCAACTGCAAAGTAAGGATCATGGTAGCCATAATGCTTACTATATAAAGTTGTTATGAGCTTCCAATGAGATAATGAAACTATTCTGCTCCTGCATCTTACTTCCAGACAAAATTCCACCTCTATTCTTCCATATTTTTACAAAGACTCTGCTTCCCCTCAGTCTCTTGAAATCCTGATCTTCTTTCAGTACATAGATCAAATTTTCTTCCTATAAGAAAACTTTCTCTTTTACTCCCAGATGAAGGTGCTCTTTCCATCCCCACATTATGTTTGTGCATTTTATTCTTGTGCATTTACTTATTGGGTATTTGCTTATCTATGTACATGTTGTTTTCCCTTCTTTCCATCCTTTCCTTGAATATAAACTCCTAGAGATCAGTAATTAATTCATTTTTATTTCTAGCATCTAGTACAGGAATTGTACATCTAGTATACGGAACTGGATTGAATGGAGCTGAAATTTAAAATATTATATAAATTTTATTTGTTGATTCTAGGTGTCCCTTAGAGCATAGTGGCTATAAAAACTGAAGGAAAGGGACCCAAGCTACCACACAGCTGTATTGTAGCTACAAGTAACAATTGTTGAAAGTCATTTACTACCTGGAGAGACTGATCAGTGTCACATATGGTAGAGTTGTAATTTGATTTATAGAGAAGGCTTCAGGACCAAAAATGAAAAGATTCAGAGTATAGGAGAATTTAGCATCAAGATTTAGTCTCTGATAGATTTTGATATCAGTTAAACTATTGCAAATCTCCTATGAAATACCATTTATTTATTTTCCTTTCATGTATTTTATCAATAAAATTTGTAATGTTAGCATTATGTAGATATTTCTTCATAAGTAATTGCCTTATTTGAAAGAATTCCCTGTTTTTCTACTGCAAAGCAACTTAATTCCTTTCTTGTTACTCCAGAATTATGCATCCAATAGCTCATATACACTTATCAATTTACAGAACACTTCATATATATTATCTCTTTTGCAGAATAACCCAATGATGTAGTTTCTCACACACACACCATTTTAAAGAAAAGAAAATTGAGATTCAATGATGTTAAATAACTTACTTCATGCAGGATATGTGGCAGTATACTTTCTCACTAACTTTACACTTCTTATTTTTAAGATTCATCATGGTAGAGTAGAATTAGAAGTTGCTGTTGTTATTGAGTCCTTTTAGTCAAGTCTCACTCTTCATGATCCCGTTTATATTTGTGTATAAATTGATAGTATGTGTCTAAGACAGGTCTTCTGAGTTCTCAATTTGGCTTTCTATCCACCACGCCATGCTTTGTGTACTTGCAAATACACACACACACACACACACACACACACACACACACACACATTATGGGTTGGGGAATTATAATTTGGGACTGAATCTTGTATAAAATATCTTGCTTTCCTTCAAAAACTCACATTCTTATGCATGAGACAGCATTTAAATTACTAGGAAGATATAAGTTATATAGAGTTGAATAAAATTCATCTACAACAGAATAGAATGCACGAGTCGGGATGGGAACACAAATAGGAACAGTTTCCTAGAGAAGATATGATTTGGGCTAAGTTTTAAAGTAAGCCAGGAAAAGTATGAGATAGAGAAATAATGTTCCATCTAAATAGCAAAAGCCATGTGTGGCTTATTCACATTCCACAAAAAGGAATCTATATGAAATCAAAAATTACTGATATATATGGCATATTTTCACCCCTATATTACTTTACAAGAATGATCTGCAAACAAATCAAGAATATCCTTGATGAAAAGTGTGAGGAGTAAAAATAAATCTACTGAGGTTTTTTTTACATAAATTATTCTCTATTGCAGACATTATTTCCAGTTAATTTCTCTGAAATGTGTAGAGAACACAAGATTTATGCTGCTTACTGATTGATTTAAAAAAAAAAAAAAGTATTTGACTCGGTAGAGCTTTTGCTCTATATTACAACCTCAAAGATTGTCCTTTAATTAGGTTCCTCCTATGTTTCATATGATTTCTTGACAGATCCAACCACAAAGATCATTTTATTGTGACCACCTCTGATTATCTTCATCAAGCAAGGTATAAAACAGAAACAGCTTATGTTTCTTAAAAGTGCTAATGCTGAAAATGTTAAACTGGTGATTGTGATTCTTGAGGATAAAGAAAGTTTGATATGGTTTTGGTTAATTATACTTACTTTTGTGAAGGATACTGATAATATCCTTGTGAATACCTATTGTGAAAGGTATTTTAAAGTTTTATATTTCAAATAAGTTAACGGTCTTGGATTATGTCACAAGCAGAATCAGCATTTAAAAAATACTTTTCTACATATATTCTTTAGATGTGCCAATTAAGGGATTGGATCAAGACTCAGGATGCTTCAGGGTTCTTTCATTAACATTCATAGCCATTCAAAAAGATCACCCAAAAAATTCATCAAATAGTTGAAAAAGAGTTATTTTCAGATAATTTTATAACAATTTGATACTCTTTCCTTTGAGAAGGATTATGTAAAATCTTGGAAATATCTTGTAAATGGATGAAAATCTTAACCCAGATTTAAGTAGGAAGAAGAAATTTAACAAGATTACATTTGTATAAATTTTTATTCTTTGAAATTCTGATAACTCTATTTCTCTCCATACGTATGTGTATGTGTGTGTATGTGAGAGTGGCCCTAGCATAGCAAATTTCAAAATTTTGATACCATATAGCTTTGTGAAAAATAATCACAATATCCAAAGATTCAAAGCAACAAATGCCCCCAAAGGCAATAGAACACATCATAATTGTTTTATGTAACTACAGCATATCACCAGGAATAACTACTATGAGAAACTATTTAACTCTAAAAGCTATTTTAAAGGAAATGCATAATTGGGAAAACACAATAGATTTCTAAAGTAGTAAAATCAAGGGATTCTCTTGAAATATTAACATCTCTAAAAGATGGATGCTAATATATTTTATTGAAACAGTGGAAGAGTCATGTAAAGATGTGGAGATGATCCCACAGGATGAGAAATCACAGATGAGTTTTGATTTGTCATATTAGATAAATATTTACACTTTTGAGATCACAGATCTTTGGTAATATTAATGTCTTTCCAAATTACCTGCCTTTTTTTAATTGCAATTTTTATAAGGAAGGGATTGAGTCTAATCAATTGGGTTTATGTTGTTATAAGACCAGGAATCAACTGTGAACCTCTCCATTCCAGAGATGGGATCATCTGGCTATTCAGCCAGGGTTTAAAATATTCCTAATCCCACACTTATGGTTTGTTCATAATTTTTAAAAATGAACAAATAAATTATTTGAAAATATGCCAAGCATTGTGCTAATTGCTGGGGATAAAAATTGAAAACTAAGATAGCCCCCATTCCCAAGGAGTTCATGTCCTAACTGAGGAATGCAACACATAAAGAAGATTTAGCTACAAGGTATTTGGAAGAGCCAAGGAGGTAGTTTGGGTGAACTAGTAAATCAGAGTAAAATACTTAAGGGACTATTAACCATAAAGGTATGGCAGATAATTTGGAAGTATGAAGGATTTAAGCTGTATTGGGTGAGTAAAATCTAATGCACCCCTAACAATCTCCATAGATATTTCCAATATCTCCTCTCTTTAAAATATGTAATTGAGATTCTGTAATAGGAAAAATCACCTATATATGTAAAGTGAATTTATCTGAGTAGGTAGGGAAGAGAGGGATGGAGGAAGTCAGGAAGAGGAACATGCAACTATGGAGGGAAGGAGCATACACACACACACACACACACACACACACACACACACACACACACACAGTTTAAGGAAATGCAGGGACCAAGGACAGACTCAAGGGACATGAATGGAAGACAGATTTGTGGGGCTGGATACATGGCAGGTGGGCAAAGAGAGGCAAAAGTTTCCTTTCTGGTTGCCAGAGGTCTCAAGTCAAGCCACTCTGCACTCATCTGCTTTCATTTGGAGATTTATTTTAATAACTTATCTCTTAAGTAAGATCCCAATCCCCTAGTTGTATGTGTCTATGTCACCTATAGTTTAAAAGGATTGAAATATGCAAATGTACATATTCATAGATGCTTTATCACTTCTTTCCTTATATCTAGACTCACTGAATGGGACAAGCTACATGGCTAAGGTTATATTTAGAAAGAAGTTTTATAAAACATGCTAGTACTATCAAATAATTAGTAGTAGCCTAGACTACTAAGAAGTAAATTTACTTAATAGATTTAGGAAATGTCAAATAAGACAAACCTCTTTGAATATTTTTTATAAAGTGGGAAAAATGATACCTGTACTCTCAAGCTTCAGTACTGTTTTGAAGATTGAATGAAATGACAGATGAAAAAGCCTTGAAGAAAGGTATCTGTGGATAAGGAAGATTTGGCTTATTGCAGACTTGCCAACCCTTCCCAACCAATTCTCATTAAAAAAAAATAATAATACTGATATATATATATATATATATATATATCTAGAGAAATGAAAATATATGTGTATAAATAAATGAATACTACATTTTTAACATTGAGTTTCAAGAAATGATTTAACATGAAACAAGTAATGAGAAATTACATATTATTTACTAAAAAGCAAAGTTTAAAAAAATGGATAAAGTATAGATTTTCTTTTCTTTTTCTTGTCAGTATATTTTTTGTACTTCTCAGTATAGTTTATTTGTTTTCTTTTTTCAATTTTCCCCATCCTTTGAGGGAAATGTTTTTTATTTTATTTTTTCATGATTTCTGGAGAAGACTCAAAATTCTTTCTTAACTCAGTTAAGATAACTAATCTACATTAAATGCAGTGCATCAGCAGCTAATCAACTTAATAGGAAACAATAGGAACAGAAACAATTAATGAATAATCAATTTCTGAAGCATTAGCCAATGAAATCATTTCCAAAAAATTACTGGAGGTCAATTTGTAGGAACCAGCAATAAAACATATTTTATTGATATAGATATAATCACCATAACTAGAAATCATGTATTTACATAAAGAAGTAAAAATTAAGAAAATTAAGTGCCATGTTATACAAATAAACCACACAGCTTTGGAGGATGGAATGACTCCAGATACCAAAGAACTAATTCATATGACATAGCTATACAACTTTTTCTTTTTTTCTTTCTCTCTCTCTCTCTCTCTCTTTCTCTCTCTCTCTCTCTCTCTCTCTCTCTCTCTCTCTTTAACCAAAGAACTAGAAACTAAGGGAGTTTCAATCAATTGGAAAACGATTGATCAAGTTCTGGCATATAAATGTAATAGAATAACAAAAGGAATGTGTTCAGAAAATACTGAGAAAAATTATACAAAATGATGCAGAGTGAAAGAATTAGAACCAGAAAAACAATGTATATAATAATAGCATTGTAAAGACTAGATATCTTGGAAAAAACTTTGATCAATGAAATGACCAATTGTAATTCCAGAAGTCTGGTGATAAACTGTTTTGTCCATCTCCTGATAGATTAGTGATACATCTAAGAAGCATTATAAGGCACTTTAAAAACTTGGATAAGAAAGTATTTTGTTATACTTAAATATGCATGTTTTTATTCTTGTTATGTGCTATATTTTGAGTTTTTCCCCTCACTATGAAAAGAAAAGTAGGAGAGAAAATCAATGACCATTAAATTTTTTTAAATGAGATAAAAATGTTTATAGCTAAATGTAAATTAAAAGTTAGAATATTTCACAACAATGAATAGTTGCAGATTGAGATAAGAGCAGACAGATCTAATGCTCTTCTAAGGCACATGTTTATCATTCAGAAAGATTAGGAAGGAATTTGCACTCATATATCATCACACTACTCATTGATGTTTGTATATCTCCTTATATTTTTTTACTAAAATGCCATGTGGTCATAGCTGAGGTTAATAACTATTTTCTAGGGTCAGCAATATGTGTAGTATAGCTTATGTACCAAATTTACAAATGTACAAAACAATGAAATTAATTGAAATATGGGGCTATTGTTAAAGAAACAGATAAGCAAACAATGGGGAAAGTTTCTTGGGTTTTATGAGAAAATTTTCTTGGACATTTTCTTATACAACTTTTGATAAGCATGAACTTCATGTGTTATTATATGAGTTTAAGATTGTGTTTTAAATTCTATTTGGTTATTTTTTAAGACACATGTAGTATTTTAATTATTTCTCCATTAATTCAAAGATTGTTATTTTATTAGTGTAGAAGTATATAAATTGCTTCCATGCACCCAGACTCACTGACATCTTCTTAGGCAAACTTTGTGGGGCACTGAATAGTGGGGTGGGATTTGAGGTGGGGGGAATGATTCACTGGTGGCCACCTTTATAATAATGACATTTAGCACACTTGACACTTATCATGAAAAGCCCAGCCCATGATTAAAGTCTTCCAAAGTTGTGCTTATACTCAATAACGTTGCCAACTTGTTAAGTGCTTTCAAAGTTTGTACTCATCTTCTCCCATAGTCTCAAAGAGCTTTTATGGAATTATAAGATATTACTCAATAAGACTTACTGAATATTATGTCTGTATTAAAAAGTCCTGTGAAATCTATTTTTTTAAAAAAATTATAGCCTTTTGTTGTATTGTAGTTGTTTTATGGTGAAAAGGAACTGGAAACTAAGGAGTTTCATCAACTGAAGAAGGGTTCAAGAAATCATTATACATTTATGTAATGCAATATTGTTATGCTAGAAAAAAATAATGAAGGGACTGGTTTCAGAACAAGCCAGGAAAATAAATCAGATTAAAGTGAGTAGAATCATAAATTATTTATTTTTACAATTACAATAGTATAAAGACATAAAAATCTTAAAAGTTTAAAAATTTTGATCAATATACTGACTATCCTTAATTCCAGAGGTCCAAAGATGAAATAAGCTAACAACCTCCTAAAAGAAAGGCACGAGACTCAATATACAGAAAGAGAAATAGATATAGATACACATACAAACATATATAAATGTGTCTGTGTTGAACAATGCTTGAATTCATTTTGTTTGATTATGCATACTTTGCTATATGTTTGCTGGGGTTTTTGTTTTCTTTTGTTTTGTTTTTGTCCTAAGGAGGGGATTAGAGAGGATAGTAAGAATGTTTAAGAAACAGCCTGTTATATTCAGAAATATACAATCCTTTCTAGATAGACTATTAGATAACCATTTGGAATAATTTGAATAATGGATTGGATTTATGTTTTCCTTGTATATTATTTAAGTTGGATATTGGGAAAGATGACTAGATTCTTTCAAGCTCCATCTTTCAGTGATTCAATTAATGATCCAATGTTAAGAATTGTAATTTTTTTCCCAAAAGCAAAATTCTCAGAACCATCCAGTACATTTTGAAAATGCATCATTATCAAGTAATCCAAAGGTTTCTAAGAGCATTATAAGTGTTCTGGTCCTATTAGGAATATGTGATATTAGGAAAAGTGATAGCTGAAGTCCTCCTGATAGCGACTACTTTTCAATATCATGCAGTGGATTACAACAATGTAGTCAGAACTCTGTCCTTGATTCTCAGTTCCTGATCATATTTGGAGTTTAAAATGTAGGACCAGTTTTTTATGTTTGCTGTCTGAACAAATTTGGCTTAGAATAGCTCACTCTATTTTGTCCTTTTTTTTTGTGCTTCTCCAGAAAACCAGAGACCTCTAATTATCTACTGGTTATAAAAAAAAAATCAATCAGTACATCCCACTATCCAGCCAGAGTGCTATGATCTAGAACTTTTTAAACAAAAGATTACAGTAACTCACCAATAGAATTAATCTCATATATTATTTAGCTCTACCCATACCTGATTGAAAATCTATATTCTGACATTCTCAATGAGGGATCAGTCATCTTGCCTTTGCTTGATCTCAAGCGAGAGGGGCCCTCATTCTACTTTGACACAACTGACTTCTGTACAACTCCAATTGCTAAGAAGTTTTCTCTCCCAATGTTGAGACAAAATTTATCTGTCTTCCAGCAATTGAATCTATCTTTGTCCTCTGGTGCCAAACAGAGTAACAGCAACAGCAGAAGCAAAAACAACTAGCATTTAAGATTGTCAAAAGGCTTTTATTTAAGTTGTCTCATATGATTCTCACAATCACATTGTCAGTTAGGTGATATTATTTTAAAGAAGAGGAAATTGAAGTTGAAAAAGGTTAAATAATTTCTTCACAGTCAGATTGTTAAGAAGTGTCTTAGTCAAGATTTAGGACAGCTAAATGACACAGTGGTTAGAATACTAGATCTAAAGTCAGGAAGACGTGAGTTCAAATGTGGGTTCAGACACTTATAAGCTATGTGAGTCTTAACAAGTCATTTAATCCTATTTGCTTCAGTTTCCTCCTCTGAAAAGTGAGTAGGAAATGGCACATCACTTTAGTATGTTTGCCAAGAAAACTCCAAATGGGATCACAAAGAGTTGGACACAACTAAAATAACTAAACAGCAATAATAGTCAAGATTTGAAATCGGGCATCTTACTTCCATTATAGTGCTAATAGCTGTTTCTCCTCTTGCTGCTTAAAATCTAGTCTATATAACTGCCCATCTTTCAAATAGTTAAAATTAGAAATCAGAATCCCTTTAAACATCCTCTTATCTTGATTAGAAAGCTCTTATTTATAAGTTGATCCTTATGGAGTTTTGACTCCAGGCTCTTCCCAACCTGTCACAAATTTCTAAATGAAATCCAGCTCACTTATGTCCTTTGTAACATCTGGTACACTGAGTGGAATGTAGTACAGTACTTCTGATGTTGCATAAGAAGGACAGAATAAAGAAAGAACTTTTGTCAGAAAAAAAAATCATCCTTAAGCTTGCAGTCCTCTGAAAACCCAAGATTCTTTTCACATTAAGTAGCCTAATTTTTAATATCCCGTCTCTAAATCAAAGCTTAACTTCTCTGTGTAGAATTCTCCTAGGACTCACCTTGCTGTCAGCCAGGTGACAACTAGATGATAAATTAATCAGTCCTGGTTTTGTAATGGGGATATAAATCATTCTAATTAGGTAAAGTTGTACCAATATGTCCAGAAACAGTCAAATCAAAGGATTGGCTATAAGTAAGAATCTCAGATAATGCTGTAGGTGAGTGAAGAGATATTTAAGTGTGAACTTCCCAGTTCTTTCCACTGAGGCAGATGACAAGTATTCTTCATTGTACTTGACAGTCTTTGTGAGTTGGTTGCAGCCAAAAATCTTCACCACTTGTGGTCAATTTTCTGGTTATAAATCTTTCTAGGTTGGTCCTTACATGACAGCTTGTAGCCAGGTCAGTCCCAAAGCCTTTTCACTTCAAGGTCTGTTGAACTTCCACTTTGTTGACATAGCCTTTAAGAAGCTAAGAACTATGATAAAGTAGTAGGGTAAAATTTTAGAAGATATACATAAATGTTGTGTACTCACAGATGTATAAAAATCATGTGCAAAGAATTTAATTCTGAGTGTACTAGTTAGTAAATTTTCATTAATCATTTTGTCACTTATTTTCATTTTATTTTAATCTGTAAAATAGGTATAATTATCTTTTTGCTGTCCATTTCACATAATTATTCTAAAGAATTTGTAAACTTTAAAATGCTATGCAAAGTGTAAGCTATTAATTATATTATTATAATGCCATATGGCATAAATAATATTTGTGATAGCACCCTGCTAAAGTTATTTACAAGCATGAGCTCACTGAGGTCCTCAGCATAATCTAGCTTTGACAATGACTACCAAAACAATAACAATAATTATAATGATATTTGCTTTAATAATTTAAGTATACATGATTTCATTCATTTAGGCACACCCTGCACCAATGTACATTAATAAACTCCTATACCTTAACAGATGGCCTTCTGTGAAGCAGCATTTACCCAGAATACCTATAGTTTATAATATTTCCCAATGATTAAAAAAAAAGCATTGTTTCTAACAAAAGCAAAATCCTTCAGAAATGAAAACCAAAACTTGTTTCTTTTGTGCCATCACATTTTCACTATTAATTCAATTAGGTACTTTATGACTTTTGAATTCTTCAATTGCTTAATTATCAAATTCTTTTGATGGAGAAATCACATGACCATTGAAAACTTAAATTGTGATTCTCAAGGGAATAAACCCTCCAATCCATTGACTAAATCTATTTTACACTTCAACAGAACTTGAGAAAATAATCCTTTTCAAAGTCTGTTGAAAGGAATTTATTACCTCAGACATACAATCTATAACAATAAATGTTAATTCTTTTACTTCTAATGCCTCAAAAATAAATAACTATTGTAATATATAAAAGGTACTATGAAGTAACATGGCTTCTGTAGAAAAAGTACTATTTTCATATTCTTTGGGGACATTTTATTTCCTTTTTCTCTTCTAATGGACTTCTAGAAAATTAGAAAATTAGAACCTCTCTTCAACTATACCACCTCTGTGCCTTCTAGTTTTAGGGAAATTCCTAGGGCACGGAGATATTTTAGTTACCCCATTCAAATAACTAATAAATTTCAAAAGCAGAACATAAATCCAGGATTTTTTTGTTTTGTTTTGTTTTTGTTTTTGTTTTGTTTTGTTTTTTACTCCAAGCAAGACTCTACAGAATACCCTAAATAAATTGTGAAGGTGGAATGTTCCTCATCCAAGCATGAGTAACAAGTATAACTCCTTATTATCATTGATTCCTTTCCAAAAGTATTTCAACAAAATGAATTTCTTAAGATCCAAATATTCTCATGTTTAATAAGTCAAATCAAATCAAGAAGTGTGTCTTTGCTCTCAGAGAGCTTACATTTCTACATTATATTATCACCTTATAATGGAGAAGATAATATAGTAAAAGAAGTTGAAAAGGGGGGGAGAGGTTCCCCTCACTGGAGACATGGCAACAAAGTTCAGAGTGTCAGAAATAGAGCTAGAAAGAAAAGATGGCTGTCCTGAACCTTTTCTCTCAGTTTGGACATTTGTACACCACTGGGAAAAGGAGCTACTAATAGGCAGTGGGATTTTCCAAAGTGAGCAGATTTGATTCTGAGGGATAATCCAGAATGAGGAGACAGCTGAGGGATGGGGGCAAAGTTCAGAAAGTCAGAAACAGAAATGGAAGATAACATTAAAACATAATAATTAACTATTTCATTCCTTATTCTCATTTTCAGTTTCCTGAATAGATTCTGGACTCTATTCCTTTCCTTCACACTTTCTCAGGCATAGAAGCTGTGCTGGTCAATAATTTCAAAAAATTAAACTATAATCCCGTAAGTATATATTATACAACACAAGAAAACAATTGTTTTGGCTTGAGGGTCATCTTGTAGTCCTGTCAATCCTAAAGAATTGTAAGCTTGATCTAGACTATATTCTCATAGATAACCTTCCAACTCCACTCCAGTTTTCTATCTACTCATATTAGCTATTCCTCATGCTAGAAAAAGTGGGACACAGGAGTAGAATGAAAGTCAAAAGATATGTATGTTAAGGTACATGAATCAATTAGAGACAGGCATTCCCTTGGAGGGGAAATATGCCAGAAAGAACAGGAAGGGAACAGCTATTGACTTGTCTTTGCAACTGTAGTTCAGAGTACTGAAAATAGCAATTATTTCTTTGACATTCCTGATGCCCCATCATGGTTTGGAATAAACCCAGACCATCATTAGGCTACTGCATTTCTGTCACTGTGGTCCATCCCCAGCTCATTACTACTTTCAAAAGCATATGTGCTGACTTTTAAGATGCTGCCATAGATTAAGATGGGTGATATGATGAATGTGTTATATGCAAAATTGGCCACAAGTTGTATCCATCTGTGTGGTTTTGCTTGCAGACAAGATCCTGTGGGTTTCTCCAAAGTAGGTCTGTAATTACAAATTAAATGAATGACTATCTCTGGTATCTTTTAGAAAAGCATGCAAGAGAGGTCATCTCTATTAACTTGGATCTAGCCTGAGGGTAATATAGCTTAAAAAGATTAAAAGAGAGATTTTTATTTTCAGGAAAAAGTAGAACTGTAGTGGGTAGAGAGATGTGTCATTATTTGAAAAGCAAATAGAAATAAAAACAGAATTATTTCTTATTCTGATATTGACTTAGAAAGGCTAATTAAAGATTTTGAATAGATGAGCTTCCCAGAACATTGAGTATTAACCTCTTAATGCTATTACTTTATTTACTTTACATACACACAAAGTTAGCCAAAAGTATTAATGCATTTCAAGATGATTAATGCTTTAAAACTGCATTAAGAGTTTGGGGGCATCTTATATATAGCATTTATGTAGCAAAAGTAGGAGGGGATGGATTAAAGAATCCCACAAATGCTTAAAAGGAGTTATAGGGTTTGGATATTTATCAGAAAACGACACTTCCTATGGATCTCTACATTGCACTCTATCTTTTTGCTAGGGATTTTCACATCACCAAGATGACATTACAACTCCAAATCAGTGCAAAGGAGTTATGTCAAAATGGATTGAAACCTGAAAGTCAGAAAGATACAGTCAGAATAGTCAAGCTAAAAAATATAGTATAGAAATGGTGCTGTCTTTTTGTTTGTTCATTTATTCATTTGTTTATTCATGAGAGAGCCACTCTTAATATTTTTTCTGTTACTTTCTCTCCTTTGAATTTCCAGAAAAGTGGGGGAGGGAGATAAGTTGGAGAGGATTTTTCATGATTCAAGAGTTATAGAAATCTGCGTTCTGGTAATATCCAACAAGAGAGACTATAACTTTTTGGAGCAGATGGCCACCACCAGTATCATGCTACAAAGGAAAGAATGAAGAAGTTCAAAGCTACATTTTTACTAGCCAGGAAAGCTGGACGTTTTTATTCCTATGACAGTATAAATCTAAAGCAAAAGTCAAATATCTGTTTTGTAGTCTCACGAATTTCTCTTTATCTATTGGATGATGAAGCAGGAGATATAATGAGACATTTGAATTGTGTTATGTTGTTGTTTTGTTTTGTTTTTCCTGTACCTTAATGTGTTCCTGTGAAATTCTTCTGTCTTTAGTAGTTTTTGTGGCAGAAGAAATAAACTATAACGAACAACCATATTGTACACTATGTTTTCTAGAGGAGTTTTATCACCAACATTTTAGGAAAATCCTAGACATGAACTATAGTTAAACTTTACTTTAAAGATTTCTGAAAACTTACCTTCCAATCAGGGAGAATAAACCAGAGAGAAATCAGCCAGAACATCAATTGGAGATTGGCTGAATAAATTATGGTATATGAATGTTATGGAATATTATTGCTCTGTGAGAAACGACCAGCAGGACGATTTCAGAGAGGCCTGGAGAGACTTGCATGAACTGATGCTGAGTGAAACGAGCAGAAGCAGGAGATCATTATACACGGCAACAACAATACTATATGAGGATCAGTTCTAATGGACATGACTCTCTTCAACAATGAAATGCCAATTGTTCAGTGAAGAAAGCCATATACACCCAGAGAGAGGGATGTGAAATGTGGACCACAACATAACACTTTCACGCTCTCTATTGAGGTTTCCTTGCATTGCATTTCCTTTATCGGATTATTATTTCTTGTAGATACGATTTCTCCTGAACAAAAAATGATGTGTGGCAATAACTATACATATATTTGATTTCTTAAGTATTCTAACATAATTAACATGTAGTGGATACCCTGCCATCTAGGGGAGGGGTGGGCAGTAAGGGGAAAAAATTTGTAACAGAAAGCTTTGTAAGAGTTAATGTTTAGGAATTACCCATACATATGTTTTGCAAATAAAAAGTATTAATAAATAAAATTAATTAATTAATTAAATTTTAAAAAGAGAGAGAAATCAGCCAGAAAATCATCAAAATGGGCTTACATGCAAGCCCAAAGCCAGAGAGTTTGGGGGGGTTATGTTTTGGATTCATTTATCTATGTTCATTTTGTTCCCCAATATCATCATTAAAATGTAAACTCTTCTTAGGTGAAGACTTCTTTCATCTTTGTCTTGGTATACTCCTTACTGGGAATAATGTCTAGTGTGTGGCAGATAATTAATACGCATTTGCTGAAATTAATTTGAACTGCTAGAAATCTTTCTAAAATATGCTATAGGTCCCCCTGTTCTTTGAAATTGTTTTGTGAAATAGGTGTGGTTATAAAAGATGAGTTCAAATAGCACTGCTTAACTTAACTTGACACTATGCTCATGAGCAAAGTGGCACTCTTCAGTTTTCCCACTATAGAATTCCTGAACTTTACTTGTATAGCAAGCCTCCAACAGAGAAGAGGTGCTTTGGAGGGGCAGAAAGTTTTTCCCCCAGAGGGCAGATTTTTTATGCTAGATGATTTGATTTTTGGAGTTTCACCACTTCTAATCATTATCCATCCATGTTTCTAGTATCAGTGTGTCACTACTGCCATGCTGTTGCCTCTAAATCCTATTAATTCTGCTTATTATCATTCTCAGGCTAATTGTTTTCCTTTACTCTCCACAAATGTCTGGTCCCCTTCAGTTTTTGTTTTGCTTTGCTTTGTTAGGTTTTTTATTTTTTGTTTGTTTTTTGTTTATTTTTCACTACCACAAATTTCCCAAGGGAGATATTTTAGGACAATACAGAAAAACAAGTCATCAATAGTGACATATTTGTAGCCATTGAAATCCATCATAAATTTTCCCATCGTTCTTTATGTCCTTATCATCCTCCAATTGCTATTCTTCGAAAATTAAGGTGTTCCATGTCTTGTATGTAGCCATATTCTTTCTATTGTAGATCAAGCAGAAATGGATTGGAATCACCCTTTCCTGCCAGTTATCCTTTTCTACCTCAGTGACCTTACCTATGTTACTTCCTGGGGATTATCCTTGTTGAATAGTCAGAGGCTATCCTGCTGAGTTTTGGTTGTTGTTGGTAGTTAAACTGCACTAGATTGTCAAGGTTTTACTATGTTAATTTTATTCAATGATTTGAACATCTCTGAGGCTTTTATTTCAGAGGTGTGCATGTGTGTATAGAGTCTTAAGTAGAAGCTATATTATGTAAATGCATATATATGTATGCAAACATTTTATCTATATCTCTCTGTCTAAATAGTGCCCTCAGGCAATTAACCTCCAAGCATTATTTTCCTTATCTTTTCTCCCATTTGGGGATAAATTCCTTAAGGAATCTGACTTAAGGTAACTGATGCCTCTGATTCTTTTACTTTCACTTGGAATTCTGACCTCATCATTCATCCAGAAATGCTCTCACTAAATATACCAATGATCTTTTAATTGCCAAATAGTTGTTTTTTTAGTTTTTTGTTTTTTGTTTTTTTTAATCAATGCTCATTCTCCCTGGTCTATCTGCAGTCTTTGACATGGTAAATAACTTTCTGCTCCTTGATGCTCTTTTCTTTCTAGGTTTTTGTGGCATTACTCTCCCCTGATTCTCTTCCTGCCTATCTGACCACTCCTTGGAACTCTGCCCTGAGTCTTTATTCAGGTCACCCCAAGTAATTCCTAGAAGAATCTACTCCGGGCTCTTTTCTCTTCTTCCAGTAAATTTTTTTTCACTTGATAATCTCATTACTTTCCACTGGTTTAATCATTATTTCTTTACTGATGATTCCCAAATCTACTTTTTTCAGTCCTAATCTTTCCCCCCAGTAGCACTTAATTTCCCATTGGATGGCTACAATTGGATGTCTCACAGATATCTTAAAGTCAACATGCCTAAAACTGAAGTCATTATCTTTCCTCTCAAAACCTACTTTCTTCTTAAATTTTCTATTAGTGTCAGAGATACCACCCTCCTCCCAGCAACACAATACTACACTTTACTCTTTCTCATCCCTCTCACATATCTAATCTAGTTCCCAAGTCCTGTTGATTCTACCTTCATAAAATCTCTCATATATAGCTTCTCTTCTTTGTCACTGCCACCACCCTATTTTCTCTTCACAAAATTTGTTTACTCAAAAGCAACTACATGGACATTACATATGTGGTGGCCATAATAATTAGTATCCTTAACCCACCAAATAGAGTTGTATGTTTTGGGAACCTGGCTGCTTAGCCATCCTTTATAATAACATAATTGTTAATGAACATGTTGAAATAGGAAAGGCAGGAAAATTAAGGATTCAGCTATTGCTAATGTAGCTATATCTAAAATGCCCTGTAAATAGAAAGTGAATGTAGCAACAGATTGAAGAAGTAGATTTCTATCTTTTAGTTAAGTAAACTCCTTTGCCATGATTTAAAATTAACTCATCAGTTTGAAACAAACTAGGGAATTTGGTGAAATACTTAACTTCCTTCCAGGATAGGTGAACATCAGGCCTGTTACTGGAGAAGTCATTATCTCATTAGGCCAACTATCCATTGTACTTTTACAAAGCTCTAACTAATAGCATGTGTTTCTTTATACTGAATGCTTGAAGAACAAAGCACTTTATCATGTTTCATTTACACATAAGAGTAGAAAAATTTCTTTTTTTAAAATAATCAAGCTTGGGGCAGCTAGGTGGAGCAGTGGATAGAGCCCGGAAGTCAGGAAGACCTCATTTCAAATCTGGTCTCAGACACTTAACACTTCCTAGCTGTGTGACCTTAGGCAAGTCACTTAACCTCAATTGCCTCAGGGAAAAAAATAAAAATAAAAATGAAATAATCAAGCTCACTACTATTTTCACTGAAAATACTAAACATAATCAGAAAGCTAGAGGATATGTTTCTCCTCAAAAAATACATTAAAATATATAAATTATAAGGTCAAAATTTGAATATAATATACAGACATACAAAAAAAATTTAAATATTTCCTTTAATTAACCATGGGCTCAAAATAGCAGAATTACCATTTCTTCTTCTTTCAAAACTAATACAATCTATAGCTTTTTAAAAAGAGTTTTCTCTTGGAGCAGGGCAGAGCCAAGATGGTGGAGAACAAACAAGTATCTGTGTGACCTTCTCTGAGATTCCCTCAAATTAACAGCAGATTAAACCTTTGAATTGGTTTTGGAGTAATAGAACCCACAAGTATTTGGAGTACAACAAATTTTCAGAAAAAGATACTCTAGAACAACTTAACAAAAGATCTGTTTCAATCAGACAGGGTGAGAGGCTGCCCAGTCCGGACTGCAGGGCAAGGAGCCCAGGACAGAGAACCTGGGACAGAGAGCTAGAGTGTTCTGTATCTGCACACCAGGAAATCTCCTATGAGGCTCTTAGGCTACTCTGTCTTGATTGCAAGCTGATAGTTAAGCAGATTTGCTATAAGACACCCAAAAGCATATACAAATGGCAAATTGTGAGCTACTGATCCCCAGAAGAACATGGGACATGGCTGCGCTGACCCAGTCCCAGAAGTCAGTCAGTATAATTTGTTGTTTACAAGAAACTCATTAAAAGCAGAATGATACATTTAGAGTAAATGTAAAGGACTGAAGCAAAATATATTACCTCAGTTGAGGTTAAAAAAAAAAAAAAAAAAACAGGGGTAGCAATCCTGATATCAGATCAAGCAAAAGCAAAAATAGATCTAATATAAAGAAATAAGGAAGGAAACTACATCCTACTTAATGGTATCATAGATAATGAAATAATATCAATACTAAACATAAATGTACCAAATGGTATAGCATCCAAATTCCTAGTGGAGAAATTAAGAGAGCTGCAAGAAGAATTAGACAATAAAACTATATTAGTGGGGCATCTCAACTTTCCTCTCTCAGAACTAGATAAAGAGAACCACAAAATAAATAGGAAAGAAGTTAAGGAGGTAAATAGAATCCTAGAAAAATTAGAAATGATAAACCTTTGGAGAAAATTGAATGAAGACAGAAAGGAATATGCCTTTTTCTCGGCAGTACATGGAACCTATACAAAAATTGGCCATGTATTAGGGCATAAAAACCTCAAAATCAAATGCAGACAGGCAGAAATAGTAAATGCATTTTTGTCAGATCATGAAATGATAAAAATTACATGCCATAAAAAGCCGGAGGAAAATAGATGAAAAATTAATTACAAATTAAATAATCTAATCATGAAGAATGAGTGAGTGGAAACAAATCACAGACACAATCAATAATTTCATCAAAGAGAATGACAACAATGAGACAATGTACCAAAAAGTTTGTGGGATGCAGCCAAAACGATTATTAGGGGAAATTTTATATCTCTAGATGCTTGCTTGCATAGAGAAAGAGAAGACCAAGGAATTGGGGTTGCAACTAAAAAAGCTAGAAAAAGAACAAATTAAAACCCTCAATTAAATACCAAATTTAAAATTCTGAAAATAAAAGGAGACATTAATGAAACCGAAAATAAGAAAACTATTGAACTAATAAGTAAAACTAAGAGTTGCTTTTATGAAAAAACCAGCAAAACAGATACATTTTTAGTTAATTTGAATAGTAAAAGGAAAGAAGAAAATAAAATCGTTAGTCTCAAAAATGAAAAAAGAGAACTTTCCACCAACTGAAGAGGAAATTAGAGCAATTGTTAGGAGTTATTTTGCCTAACTATATATCAATAAATATTATAATCTATGTGAAATGGAGGAATACCTACAAAAATAAAGATTGCCCAGATTAACAGAAGATGAAATAAATTACTTACATAGTCCCACTTCAAAAAACAGAAATAGAATAATAATAATAATAATAGTAATAAAAGAATCAGTTCACTAAGAAAAAATCTCCAGGGCCAGATGGATTTACATGTGAATTCTACCAAACATTTAAAGAACAATTAATTCCAATACTATGAAACTATTTTAAAAATAGGGAAAGAAGAAATTCTACCAGATTCCTTTTATGACACAGATATGGTGCTGACACCTAAGCCAAGTAGGGTGAAAACAGAAAAAGAAAATTATAGACCAATTTCCCTAATGAATACTGATGCAAAAATCTTTTTTTTTAATTATTAAGGCTTTTTATTTGCAAAACATATGTATGATTAAATCTTCAACACTGATCCTTACAAAGCTTTCTTTTACAAATTTCCCCCCCAGGCTCCACCCCTCCTCTAGATGGCAGGAAGTACACTACATGTTAATTATGTTAAAATACTTGAAAAATTGAATGTATGTGTACATATTTCCACACTTATCTTGCTGTGCAAGAAAAATCATGTCTACAAGAAAAAAAATCTGAGAAAGGAAACATAATGCAAGCAAACATCAATAGAGAGCATGAAAATGTTATATTGCGGTCCACATTTCATATCCCTCTCACTGTATATGGCCTTCTTCACTGAACAATTGGAAGTGATTTGAAGCATTTCATTGTTGAAGAAAGCCATGTCCATCAGAATTGATCATCATATACTCTTGTTGTTGCCATGTATAATGATCTCCTGATTCTGCTCATTTCACTCAGTATCAGTTCATTCAAGTCTCTCTAGGATTCTCTGAAATAGTTCCAGCTGGTCATTTCTTATAGAACAATAATATTCTATAACATTCATATACCATAATTTATTCAGCAATTTTCCAATGGATGGGCATCCATTCAGTTTCCAGTTTCTAGCCACTACAAAAAGGGTTTCCACAAACATTCTTGCCCATGAGGGTCCCTTTCCTTCCTTTAAGATATCTTTGGGATATAAGCCCAATAGAAACACTGCAAGGTCAAAGGGTATGCACAGTTTGATAACTTTTGGGGCATAGTTCCAAAGAGCTCTCCAGAAAGGTTGGATCCGTGCACAGTTCCACAAATATGTATCAGTGTCCCAGTTTTCCCACATCCCCTCCAGCATTCCTCATTATCTTTTCCTGTCATTTTACCCAATCTGGCAGGTATATAGTGGTACCTCAGAGTTGTCTTAATTTGCATTTCTCTGATCAATAGTAATTTGGAGCATCTTTTCATGTGACTAGAAATGGGTTTAATTTTGTCATATGGAAATTGCCTGTTCATATCCTTTGACCATTTATCGACTGGAGAGTGGCATGAATTCTTATAAATATGAGACAATTCTCTATATACTTAAGAAATGAGGCCTTAATAAGAACCCTTAAATGTAAAGATGATTTCCCAACTTATTGCTTCCCTCCTAATCTTGTCTGTATTAGTTTTGTTTGTACAAAAATTTTTAAATTAATATACTCAAAATTATCAATCTGGTGTTCAATTAAGAGTTCCCACTCTGAAATCCGCTTCTGCTTAATGGGAGAGTTCATCCCATTCACATTCACAGATAGAATAACTAATTCTTTATTTCCTGCCATCTTATTTACCCAAGTTATGTTTTCCCCTTTCCTTTCCCCTTTCTCCCTTCCCCCCTCCTCAGTACTTTGCTTTTGATGACCCCCTCTCCCAAACATTCCACCATCCTTTACATCCCCCTCCCCCTTTTTTTAACTCCTTTCCCCTGATTCTTCTATTTTCCCTTCTAATAATGTATCCCTTTCTTTTTCCTCCTTTCCCTCCCACTTCCCTCTAGCAACAGACAAGTTTCTATGTGAAATCAATTATCTGATATACACTTTTAGAGCCCAACCTGATGAGAGTAAAATTTACACAATGCTCATCTCCCTCCCCTCTTTCTCTCAATTATATGAGGTTTTCTTTGCCTCTTCAAGAGATTTTGTCTTGTTTTTACCTCCTTTTTTTTTTCGATCTTATTTTACCACTTTTTCCCTCTTTTCCCCAGTATGACAACCTTTCCCCCTCTAGTTTTCTTTTTCATATTATCAAAGTAATATCAAGTTAATTATACCCCCAAACGTTAAGTATCCCCATAGTAGAAATAAAGTTCTCAAGAGTCCTTTCCTTTTTACCTTTTTATACATCTCTTCAGTTCTGTGTTTGCATGGCAAATTTTTTGTTCAGATCTGGTCTTTTCACTAGAAATAGGTGAAATTCACCTATATCATTGAATGACCATCTTCTTCCCTGGAGGATAATGCTCATTCTAGCTGGATAGGTTATTCTTGGCTGTAATCCAAGCTCGTTTGCCCTTTGGAATATCTGGTTCCAGGCCCTTCGATCCTTCAATGTGGAGGCTGATAGATCATACGTGATTCAAATTATTGATCTTCGGTATTTGAATTGTTTCTTTCTAGCTGCTAGCAGAATCTGTTCCTTGGTGCTATAATCCTGAAATTTAGCCACGATATTCCTTGGGGTTTTAATTTTGGGGTCTCTTTCAGGAGGTGATCGGTGAATTCTTTCAATACCAATTTTGCCTTCTGATTCTATAATCTCAGGGCAGTTTTCTTTCAGGATTTCCTGGAAGATAGTGTTTAGATTCTTTTTTTCATCATGGCTTTCAGGAAGTCCAATAATCCTTAGATTGTCTCTACTAGATCTATTTTCCAAGTCAGTTGTTTTTCCTAGGACATATTTCATATTTTCTTCTAATTTTTCATTTTTTTGGTTTTGTTTGATTGATTCTTGAAGTCTTATTGAGTCATTCCCTTGCATTTGTTCAATTCTTATTTTTAAAGTGTCGTTTTCTTCAGTTACCTTTTTAAGCTCCTTTTGTAACTGGCCAATTGAATTTTTTTGTTCATTGCACTCTTTTTCCACTTCACTAATTTTATTTTTCAATAAATTGGTGTCTTTTTCATATCTCTTTTGCAGGGCATCATATCCTTCTTGCAAGATATTGTATCCTTCTTGCACTGATTTCAGTTTATTTTCCCATTTATCCTCCAGCTCTCTTATGAGGTTCTTTATGCAATCTTCCGGAAAGGCCTTTTGAAAAGGGGACCAGTGATGGTCCTTGCTGATTTCCTCTTGAGTTTTGTCTAAAGGAACCTCAGGATCTGGGGTCAGCCCTTCTCTGTCTCGATAAAAGCTGTCTATGGTGAGAGCTCTCTTTTGCTTCTTCATTTTTTTTTAGACAGCGTATATATCTCTTTAAGTTTTGGAAAAACCAAGGCTAAAGCTCTTTGCCCTGGGGCACTTCAGGGAATTAACTTAAGGTGCTGGGCCAGTGGGGGCTATGACTAAGTCCGAATTACTCCGTAAACAAGGCAAGTCTGCCAGAACACCTCCCCACAATCAGGGCAGAGTGTCCCAAGTGCCTCAGATAAACTCCAGGTGTTCGGAATTTGGAGTTGGGAGTTTCTGCCACCATGAGCTGAGCTGAGCTGAGTCTCACCCTCACTTCCGGCCTATACCCGAGTCCACTTGTTTATCCCTCTGTCCGAGTTAGACAAACATGATATGAAGTTCTTCAGAGAGCAGTGTCCAAATATTTCTGAATTCATTGACTTGAAGATCAGTTCAGAAGCTTATTCTATTGTTGGTTTGAGAGAAGATCGGAGGAGGATGCAGAGAGTCACGTTTTCACTCTGCCATCTGGATTAAAAACCAGAATCCCATAATATGTTGTCTGCAAGAAACACATCTAAAACATAGTGACACATATAAGATGAAGGTAAAAGGCTGGAGGAGAACCTATTATGCTTCAGGTGAACAAAAAAAAGCAGGGGTAGCAATCCTTATCTCAGATCACGTAAAAGACAAGATAGATCTAATCAAAAGAGATAAGGAAGGAAACTATATTTTATTAAAGGGTACCATAGATAATGTAGCAAAAAATCACATGCAATATAAGGCCAGGAGAAAATAAACCAAATGTTAATTGGACATTAAATAATCTAATCCTGAAGAATGAATGGGTGAAAGAGCAAATCATAGAGAAAGAAAAGATCAACAAATTGGGCTTATTATTAAAAAAACTAGAAAAAGAACAAATTAAAAACCCTCAATTAAATAAATAAATTGGAGGAAAGTACTCCGTTATCATTTTTGAGACTAACAATTTGATTTTCCTCTTTCCTTTTTCTAATTAAGTTAACTAGTGGCTCATCTATTTTGTTGGTTTTTTCATAACATCAACTCTTATTTTTATTTATTAATTCAATAGTTTTTTTTATTTTCAATGTTATTATTCTCCCCGTTTATTTTCAGAATTTCCAATTTGGTATTTAATTGAGGGTTTTTAATTTGTTCTTTTTCTAGCTTTTTTAATAATAAGCCCAATCCATTGATGTTCTTTTTCTTTATTTTATGCAAGTAATGAAATCCTAAAAATAAAAGGAGAGATTAGTAAAATTGAAAGTAAAAAAACTATTGAATTAATAAATAAAATTAAAAGTTAGAAAAAGTTTATGAAAAAACCAACAAAATAGATAAACCTCTAGTTAATTTAATTAGAAAAAGGAAAGAGGAAAATCAAATTGTTAGTCTCAAAAATTAAAAGGGAGAACTTTTCACCAATGAAGAGGAAATTAGAGCAATAATCAGGAGTTACTTTGCCCAACTGTATGCCAATAAATTTGATAACCTA
>JAJPUD010011386.1:6542-18022 GCA_023553655.1 Myrmecobius fasciatus | reverse complement strand
GTGGGGGGAAGGAGGGGAAAAGCTTGGGAAAAAAAAGTTTTTGCAAAGGTCAATGTAGAAAAATCACTCATATGTTTTGTAAATAAAAAGCTTTATTTTATGCAAGTAAGCATCTAGAAACATAAAATTACCCCTTATAACTGCTTTGGCCGTATCCCACAAATTTTGGTATGTTGTCTCATTATTGTCATTCTCCTGGATGAAATTATTGATTGTGTCTATGATTTGCTCTTTCACCCATTCATTCTTTAGGATTAGATTATTTAATTTCCAATTAACTTTTGGTCTATTTTCTTCTGGGCTTATATTGCATGTGATTTTTATTGCATCATGATCTAAAAAAGATATATTTTCTATTTCTGCCTTTCTGCATTTCATTTGGAGGTTTTTATGCCCTAACATATGGTCAATTTTTGTATCAGTTCCATGAACCGGAAAAAAAAAGTAAACACCCTACTGTCTCCATTCAATTTTCTCCAAAGATCTATCATACCTAACTTTTCTAACAATTTGTTTACCTCCCTAATTTCTTTCTTATTTATTTTGTGGTTTGATTTATCTAATTCTGAGACACCAAGGTTGAGATCCCCCACTAGAATAGTTTTGCTGTCTATTTCTTCTTGCATCTCTCTTAATTTCTCCTTTAGGAATTTGGATGCTATACCACTTGGTGCATATATATTTAGTATTGATATTGCTACATTATCTACATTAGTAGAATATAGTTTCCTTCCTTGTCTCTTTTGATTAGGTCTATCTTTGCTTTTACTTAATCTGAGATCAGGTTTGCTGCCCCTGCTTTTTTTGTTCACCTGAAGCATAAAAGATTCTGCTCCAGCCTTTTACCTTCACCCTGTATGTGTCTCTATGCTTTAGATATGTTTATTGTAAACAATATATTGTTGGATTTTGACTTTTAATCCAATCTGCTATCCCCTTCTGCTTTACGGGAGAGTTCATCCAATTCACATCCCCCTTTCTCCCTTCCCCCCTCCCCAGTATTTTGCTTTTGATGACCACCTCCTCCAAACAGTCCTCCCTCCTTTAGAGCTCCTCCCCCTCTTTTAATCCTTTCCCCTGATTCTTCTATTTTCCCTTCTATTAGTCTATCCCTTTCTTTTCCTCCTTTCCCTCCCACTTCCCTAAAAGGTGGGACAAGTTTCTCTGTGAAACCAAATGTGTCTGATATACTCTTTTAGAGCCCAATCTGATGAGAGTATGATTTACACAATGCTCATCTCCCTCCTTTCTTTCCCTCAATTATATTAGTTTTTTTTGCCTCTTCATGAGATTTTACCTTCTTTTTACCTTCTTTTTTTAACCTTATTTTACCACCTTTTCCCTCTTTTTCCCAGTATGATAGCCTTTCCACCTCTAGTTTCTTTTTCATATTATCAAAGTAATATCAAATTATACCCCCATTCTTTAAGTATACCCATAGTAGAAATATGGTTCTCAAGATTTCTTTCCTTTTTACCTTTTTATGCTTCTCTTGAGTTCTGTGTTTGGAAGTAAAACTTTTGTTCAGGTCTGGTCTTTTCATTAGAAATAGGTGAAATCCACCTCTATCATTAACTGTCCATCTTCTTCCCTGAAAAATAATGCTCATTCTAGATGGATAGGTTATTCTTGGCTGTAATCCAAGTTCCTTTGCCTTTCAGAACATCTGGTTCCAGGCCCTTCCATCCTTCAATGTGGAAGCTGACAGATCTTGTGTTTTTCTAATTATAGTTCCTCGGTATTTGAATTGTTTCTTTCTAGCTGCTTGCAATATCTTTTCCTTGGTGTGATAGTCCTGAAATTTTACCATGATATTCTTTGGGGATTTTATTTTGGGGTCTCTTTCAGGAGGTGATGTGTGAATTGTTTCCATGGTGATTTTGCTTCTAATTCTAAAACATCAGGGCAGTTTTCTTTTAAGATTTCCTGGAAGATAGTGTTTAGATTCTTTATTTCATCATGGCTTTCAAGAAGTCCAATAATCTTTAGATTGTCTCTCCTAGATCTATTTTCCAGGTCAGTTGTTTTTACTAGGAGATATTTCATATTTTCTTTTCTTTTCTTTTCTTTTCTTTTTTTTTTTTGCTGAGGCTTGGGGTTAAGTGACTTGCCCAAGGTCACAGAGCTAGGAAGTGTCTGAGACCAGATTTGAACTCAGGTCCTCCTGACTTCAGGGCTGGTGCTCTATCCACTGTGCCACCTAGCTGCCCCCATATTTTCTTCTATTTTATCATTTTTTTGTTTTTGTTTGATTGATTCTTGAAGTCTTATTGAGTCATTCACTTCCATTTGTTCAATTCTAATTTTTAATGTATTATTTTCTTCAATTACCTTTTTCAGCTCCTTTTGTAGCTAGCCAATTTGTTCATTACATACTTTTTCCACTTCACCAATTTTGTTTTTCAGTGTATTGTTGTCTTTTTCCATTTCACCAATTTTGTTTTTCAGTTAATTGATGTCTTTATCATATATCTTTTGGAGGGCATCTTGCACTGATCTCAGTTCATTTCCCCATTTATCATCTTGCTCTCTTTTGAGGTTCTTTATGCAGTCTTCCAGGAAAGCCTTGTGAAAGGGAAACAAGGTCATGTCTCTTTTGTGGCTTCCTCTGGAGTTGCTTTGCCTATAGGAACCTCAGGATCTGGGGTCTGCCCTTCTTTCTCTCCATAAAATCTGTCTATAATGAGAGCTCTCTTCTGTTTTTTTACTCATTTTTAAAAAAGCTTGGGTTCTGTTTAAAGCAGAGAAGTGATGGCTGTGGTCATTTGCCTTGGGGCAATTCAGCTAATTAATTTCCGATGTTGGGCTGTCTATGCTAGGACCTGCATTTGCCGAGGGTTACAATATGCTTTTTGCAAAAGGCAGATCGGCCAAAGCACCTGCCCCGAATCAGGGCAGAGTTTCCCGAGAGCCTCAAATAAACTCCTCAGGTTTTTAAAATATGCCATGCTGAGTCCCACCTAGTTTCCTGCCCTTTCTCCCAGAGCTGTGCCCAGCAAACTGCCTGACCCCCTGCCCAACTGAAACAGATCTACTATGGAGCTTTTCCAAAGTACCTTCTGCAAGGAATATTTTGTAGTCCAAATATTTGTGCGTTCTTTGACTTAAAAATCAGTTTAGAGGCTTAATCTGCTGTTGGTTTGACAGAAGGTCAGAGGAGGACACAGAGAGTGGCGTCTTCACTCAGCCATCTTAGCTCCTCCCATTGATGCAAAACCTTAAATAAAATATTAGCAAAGATATTACAACAAATCGTCTCTAGGATAATACACTATGACCAAGTAAGATTTATACCAGGTATGCAGAGCTGGTTCAATATTAGGAAAATAATTGACTATATTCATAACCAAAGTAACAAAAATCATAAAATTACTATAATAGATGGAGAAAAAGCATTTGATAAAATTCAAAATCCATTACTATTAAAAACACCAGAGAGTAGAGGAATAAATGGAGTTTTCTTTAAAATGATCAGTAGCATCCATTTAAAACCATCATCAAGCATCATATGTAATGGATACAAACTAGAACCATTCCTAGTAAGAGCAGGGTTGAAACAAGATTGTCCATTATCACCATTACTATTCAATATATGGATAAGAAATGTTACTTTGGCAATGAGGGAAGGAAAAGAGATTAGAAGTATTAGAGTAGCTAATGGGGAAATCAAATTATCAATGTTTGAAGATTTGATGACATACTTAGAGAAACCTAGAGAATCAATTAAAAACTATTAGAAACAATTCACAACTTTGGCAAAGTTACAGGATACAAAATAAATCCACATTAATCATCAGGATTTTTATATGTAACCAACAAAGTCCAATAGCAAGAGATACAAAGAGAAATTCTATTTAAAATAACTATCAATAGTATAAAATATTTGGAAGTCTATCTATCAAGGCAAAGTCAGGAACTATAGGAATGCAATTAGAAAACACTTTTCACACAAATAAAGTCATATCTAATCAACTGAAAAAATATCAAGTGCTCATGGGTAGGCCAAATGAATATAATGTAAATGACAATGCTACCTAAACTAACCGACTTATTCAGTGCCATACCAATCAAATTCTTAAGAAATTATTTTACAGATAAAGAAAAAAATAATAACAAAGTTCATCTGGAAGAACCAAATGTCAAGAATTTCAAGGAAATTAATGAAAACGACATTCAAATGAAGTTGGCCTCGCTGTGCCAGACCTAAAAGTATATTATAAAAACATGGTCATTAAAACCATTTGGTACTGTCTATGAAATATAGTAGTCAATCAGTGGAATAGGTTAGGTGCACAGGACAATATAGTCAATGACTATAGCAATCTAGTATTTGGTAAACCCAAAGACCTTAGCTTTTGGGATAAGACCTCACTATTTGACAAAACTACTGGGAAAACTGGAAACTAGTATTGACAGAAACTAGGCATTGACTCACATCTAACACGATATACCAATATTAGGTCGAAATGGGTTCATGAATTAGACATAAAGAATGATATTATAAGCAAATCAGAAGAACATAGGATCATCTACCTCTCAGATCTATGGAAAAGAAAGGAATTTGTTCCCAAAAAAGAACTGAAGATCATTATTGAACATTGATTATAATAAGTTAAATAGTTTTTGTACAAACAAAACAAATGCAGACAAGATTAAAATGACAAAATATTTTTACATTTAAGGGATCTGATAAAGGCCTCATTTCTAAAATAAATAGAGAATTGACTCAAATTTATAAGAATTCAAGCCCTTCTCCAATTGATAAATGGTCAAAGAATATGAACAAATAATTTTCAGATGAAGAAATTGAAACCATTTCTACTCATATGAAAAGGTGCTCTAAATCACTATTGATCAGTGAAATGCAAATTAAAACAACTCTGAAGTACCACTACACACCTATCAGACTGGCTAAGATGACAGGAAAAGACAATGACAAATGTTGGAGAAGATGTGGGAAAACTGGAACACTAATACATTATTGGTGGAATTGTGAATGGATCCAACCATTCTGGAGAGCAATTTGGAACTAGGCCCAAAGGGCTATCAAACTGTGCAAATCTTTTTTTTCCAGAAGTATTTCTACTGGGCTTATATCCCAAAGAGATCTTAGAGGAGGGAAAGAGACCCTTAAATGTTTGTGGCAGCTCTTTTTGTAGTGGCAAAAAACTGGAAAATAAGTGTGTCCTCATCAATTGGAGAATGGCTGAATTAGTTTTGGTATATGAATGTTATGGAATATTATTTTTCTGTAAGAAATGATCAGGAGGATGATTTCAGAGAGGCTTGGAGAGATTTACATGAACTGATGCTAAGTGAAATGAGCAGAACCAGAAGATCATTGTACATGGTAACAAGAAGATTATAAGATGATCAATTCTGATGGACAAAGCTCTTTTCAACAATGAGATGATTCAGATCAGGTTCAATGATCTTGAGATGAAGAGAACCATCTACACCCACAGAGAGAACTGAAGTTTACCATAGGGAACAAAAATAGATTGAATAGGAAACAATTTTCATTGTCAAGAAAATAAGGACTAGGCCTCCATGTTCTTGGCCAAAAAAAGATCTATTAAAACTCTAGTGGTTATACTTGATTACAGCCCATCCTTAACAGGTGAAATTTCTTTTCTATAATGAGACTCTGGAAACACTATTCCTTTTATACAAGCATGAACATCACCAGTAGGTAGAATGGCTACATTTTTTTGATGCAACTTGATTCAATAATAATCATGGAAATAAGGAATAAATTTGAATTTAAAGTGATAATAAATACAACATTATTTTTTGTTGCATTTACTTAACTGTGTGCATGCCATTTACTTCCTCAGGAGAATTTAAGCTACTTGTGGGAAGGCATCATGTCTTTTTTTTTTTTTTTTTTTTTTTGTCTTTGTAAACCCAACACTTAACACTTCCTATTTTGTATTAAAGAAAAAAATTAATGCCTGTAACTCCTGTATAAATAAGTCACTTTTTTATTTCTTTGTTGTTCACAGTTGCAAGAGGTACATTTTTAAACAAAATCTTTACCAAAGTCATTAAAAAGAAAAAGATGTTGTTTCCATGTCCACAGAACTAACACATCTATATGTAACAAAACTACTAACTGATATGGGTTATTTCAAAAGGAATTGGCAGTCTCACTTTGGAATAAGGCCCAGGATGGTAATAACTGTAATAGCATTATAATGGATCTCAAGAGCAAGAATACTTTGGCAAATTTGTAGAAAGAAATTTTTTATAATATTTGACTGCATTAATCCTGGATTCTGGTTAGTAGAATTAATCTTTCTCTTCTTTTCAAGAATAACAAAATTTATAAAATTTCTGTACTCTTAAAAATGAATTCTAATAATCTGTACATTTAATCAATTATTAGTTATTAACACCTAAAAGAAAAGTGATTATAACATTTATGAAATACTTATTTTCCATTTATTATAAAATCATTAGAAAATCATAAAATCATTTATGCCCTGACTTAGGTTCATATAGCATTTCATTAGAAAAGGGATCAATGAAAACTTTTTCAATCCTATAACATATCCAGTTTTAATTAGATAATAATTTCTATTACAAACTCATTTCTTTTTTTTAAATTAGCATACTGTACATAAATCTGAAAAACAATATTCTTTTGTCAAAAAGTGTAGGCCCTTTGGATGGGAATTAAATATATCATGAGATGCACCATTATTTACTCTTTGTCATATTGTTATAATCTATTGTAATAGCAAAGGACCAAGGAAAAGAACAGGATGCTTATTTGTAGGGGAATTAATAAATAAATTATGGTAAAAATTTAAAGAAATATTATTGCACAATTAAAAATGGTGATCTGGACAATTTTAGAAATACATCAGACCTTATTGAACTAATGCAGAGTAAAGTGAGCATAACCAAGATAATAATTTGTATGATAAGCACAATCTATAAAGAGAAACATCTCTGAAAGATTTGAAAATTCTCATCTACATAACTGACTAGAAGACTGCTAAAAATAAAAGTGAAACCATTTTACCCACCTCTTTACAGTATGATGATTGACTTAAGAGGTAGAATAATTTTTTGGAGTGAGCCAATGTAAAACTATACATATCTGGTGCAAAAAATGGATATAATAATGAAAAAGATATGATGCTCATAAAAAAAGAAGAAAAGAAAGTGCACCATTATATAATGAAGCTGCCTTCTGTTGTAAGGTTCTTTGTTATCAATCAAGAAAAGATTTTGTTATTAGAGAAAAGTGTGTTTTCCTTCAGTGACTTATGAAGTTATTAGAGTGAAAAATATTCAATAGCTTTTGTTGATGAAGTAATATTCTCTCATTTTCGTTGTTATCAATCACTTTGATAAGATAATTTAAATGACAGAAAAAGCCATTAGTGAATCAAAGACCATAAATATAGGTCAACTGGAGATGTTTTGATATCATATTTACATAAGATTCCTTGAGAGAAGGGATTATTTCTTTTGTTTTAAATTTTGCATTTTTATCTCCAGCTCTCAACACATTGTTTCACACATAGTAAACATACAATAAGCACTTTTTAGATTGACTGACTTTTCACCAGGTTTATACCAAAGCTGTTGACCAAAACATTCTGTTACACAATTTAGATAGAATATTTCTTTCTCGTTTTTTAAGATGTCATTTCAAAATTAAAATCATTTATTATCATCCACTAATCCAACTCCAATATTCATGGCAAAACAATGTGATACTGAGTTCTTAAGGACTCTACCAAAAATCTCTACAAAGGCTCTGAGTATTGGTTACATGAGAGATCATACCTTTTTCAGGAATCAGCTCAAATATAGAAAACCTTCACACTAGAAAGAAGGACATTATAAATATTATCTGTTAAAATATAGAGAGTTTGTAATCTATTTCCATACAGAAAATGCACAGGGTAATCCTCAAGCATTGACATAAATGCATTGTAGAGCAATTAACTATCTTTTTAATGCCCCAGACACTCTGTTCCCTGCCATTAACCATATTAACTTAAGTTCTTTGCAAATACAGTCCTTCTCAGTTTTGTTTTTTTATCTCCAAAACTTAGCACAATGTCTGAGATATATAATAAATAATAAATGTTTTTAATTCATTACTATAACTGTTTACTCATTCTGTAGGGCTATATAGATGAGTTGTAAAATGAATAAAATAAATTTTTCTGCCAAATTCAATTTGGCCATGGTTATATAGACACAATTTGCAAAAATGTCTGGTAGTATCATTTTACTTTGAGAATGATTTCTCATCCTCTTCTTTCTCCTTTTTCCCTTTTCTCATTCTCTGACTTTTTCCTTCTCTTTTTACTCCTCTCTGTTCTCTTTCTTCTTCTCCCTTCCATTTCCTTATTTTGTTTCCTCCTTCCATACCTTGCTCCCTTTCTATTATTTCCCATCCTCTTTCTGTTGCTGCTGCTCCTTCATCTTTTTCTTCTGTGCTAAGAATAACCTAGTTCAAAGTAAGTTGCTTAAGTTCTCTAGGCCTCCATTTCCTCATTTGTAAAATGTAGTTTTCCTATATAATATCTGAGTCCTTCTAGTTCTAAATCTGATGACCTTATGATCCTATAAACTTTGAAGGAAAATCTCTATAGAATTAGAGTTGTTATTTCATCATTGTGAGCATATACTGCCCCCTTATGCATCAAAGGAAACCCTCCCCTCGTCTTAACCTCCCTATTTCTAAAGAGGGTACCACCATCTTTCCAAACATTCAGACTTTCAACATAGATATCATTCTTGATTCCTCACACTCACTCACCATCTATGCCAAATTTCTTGGCTCTTATAATTTCTATCTGCAGAGTATTCCTGATATCTATCTCTTTCTTTCCATCCACACAGTCAACTTCCCAATTTATGTTCTCTCCATCTTGTGCTTGGACTATAGCAATAATTTCATAATCAACCTTACTGCCTTAAGTTGTTACTTACTACAACCCACCCCTCATCTAATGTTCCTAACATGAATGTATGATCATCTCACTCCCCTCACCCCAATATACTAAGTCTATGTGGCTGGATACTAATTATAAAAAGTAAAATAAAACATTCTTTCAGGGAATAATTTCCTCAGAGTAATTACAACCTAATCAGAGAAGATAACATGAGCATATATTTTTCTACAAATAATTAGGTGGAATTAGTTAGATATCATAGTGAAGTAGAAAATGAGGTGACCTGAAAGCTAGAAAAATGTAGTTTCAAGTACTACTCCTGACATCTCTTACTGGTTTTGTAGTCCTGGGACTCCCAGCCTCTCAACTACTACTACAAAATCAAATATGAAATCACCTGTTTTCTTTGTTCATGATCTGGCATATTCCTATTTTACTAGCCTTCTTGCACTCTATCCCCATTTACAAACTCTAGCATCCAGCTTCACTAGGTATTTGTTGTTCCATGACACTACATCTCTTTTCTCCCTATAGGTTTTTGTCCTTTTTTCTCAGAGGACCAAAATGACATCATTATTTTGGAGTCAAGCTACATTGTATCCAACTGTGGCTGATCAGAACAATAAGAACTTAGAAGGCTCCACCACATGTCAGGCACAAAAAGTCCATATAAACATTTGGGGTAGAGATATCTCTAACTTTGGTCATCTCATGTTTCTTTTGCTCTACTGTAATTCTGTCTTGCTCATAGAGCATAGGTTCTTCTTTGATGAAGGCATGTCATACTGGGTGACCTTTTTCCAGTGTCTCCCAATCATGACCCCCATGCCTCTGCATCCTCACCTCAGTCTCTTAATTCCCCTTTCTTTAAGTCTCTTATGTAGTCCTCCCCATTCCCAGGCACTAGTACCTTAGCTTTGATCTATGCTGTGTATATCTTGAATATACCTAGTTGTCTCCTGTATTAGAATTTAAGCTCCCTACAGTCAGGCATTATTTCTGTGTTGTTGTTTTCCCTTTTTTTCTGTCCCCAACCCTGAGCACAATACTTGACTCATAATAATGCTTAAAAAATGTTCATTGATCAAATAACAATCTCAAATCTTAGTAAAAAAAATTACTTGAACAATTCATAAATGCTAGCAAATATTATACTAACATACTTGAAATTGTATTGTGAATAATCATTTCTTTATTACTAAGGAATTTCTCATTTTTACATCTTGAGATTTCTTTTAAAACATTGTGATAAAAAAATAATCTTCATACACCTCTGTACTTTCCTCCATAGATCCTTAGATGACAGTCCTTTAGAATATCTATAATGCAAAATCCTTTAGAATATCTATAATGCAAAATCTCTTTATCTTGAGGGGGACTACTAGACCTTAGGCGCTACTATCATAGCATAGCATTTTTATCTTTTTTTTTTTTTTTCATTTGGAGTTAAGTGACTTCTGCAGAGTCACACAGTTAGGAAGTCACACAGCTAAATATCTGAGACTGTATTTGAACTTGGGTCCTCCTGACTCCAGGGTCAGTGCTCTATCCATTGTACCATTTATTTAATTGCCCATGTCATAGCATAGCCTTAAGGAGGCCATGGTTACCTAAAATGAATGAATGAATGAATCTGGGAGGAGAAGATCACTGGAACCAGATGATTGTGGAGGGGAAAGTGAGGTGAGTCAACATGCACAGCACTCCCACTCCTAAATCCGATTCACTTCCCTAAAGTTATGGTCCTCTTCAAGAAAGAAAAACAAACAACAACCTCTGTGAGTAAAGCTGGCCTGGAATGACTCAAATGAAAGATTTCTTCCCTTTCTTTCTTCCCTCCCTCTTTTTCTTCCTTTCTTTCCCTCCTTCCCTCCTTCCTTCCTTCATTTTTCTTTTCTTCTTTTTCATACTTCCCTCATTCCTTCTTTCCATTACTCCCTCCCTCCCTTACTTTTTCATTCTTCCCTCCTTCCCTCTTTTCTTCTCTTTCCTTCTTCCTTTCTTTCTTCCGTCCCTCCCATCTTCCCTACTTCCTTCCTTCCCTCTTCTTTTCTTTCCTTCCTTCCTTCTTTTCTTCCCTCTTTCCCTCTGTCCTCATAGGGTATCATACCCTTCTCTATAGATACCCTTAAAAGTATATTTTTGCACCTTTGAATCCCTTGAATATATCTTACTGGTTTATATTACTGGTTATATTTCTTTCTTAAGGACCAGGTCTTAAGCCAAAACTGATCTAATTCTAATTGGCCACCAATAGGTCCTAAGCCAAGCCTACTTTGGTCACTGATTGACTCAGATTGAATGCAAATAGTAGTTATTTCTGCTTTGGTCAGAAACCCTGAGAATATTCCCCTCTCAGATTCATTAATTTATTTATTTTGATTTTTTTTACTAGATGAAAGAGGACATTCTTTGCCTCAGTTGCTCCCAAGCTTTAATCACTAAATCAGTGTGGCCTCAGTCAATCTGAGACATATGGAAGCCTTAATGTAAAAAGGCCAAAGTTTCCCATTGCATTCAAGGCCATCTTCTGTTGTCCTGATATATATATATATA
>JAJPUD010011385.1:0-54951 GCA_023553655.1 Myrmecobius fasciatus | reverse complement strand
TCAGAGAGGTCTGAAGAGACTTGCATGAACTGGTGCTGAGTGAAATGAGCAGAACCAGGAGATCATTATACACAGCAACAACAATATTACATGATGATCAATTCTGATGGACATGGCTCTCTGCAACAATGAAGTGTCTCAAACCAGTTCCAATTGTTCAGTGAAGACAGCCATATACACCCAGAGAGAGGGATATGAAATGTGGACCACAACATATCATTTTCATGCTCTCTATTGATGTTTGCTTGCATTGTATTTCCTTTCTCTGATTTTTTTTCTTGTAGATACGATTTTTCTTGCCCAACAATGATAAGTGTGGAAATATGTATACATATATTCAACTTGTCAAGTATTTGTTAACATATATACAACTTTTTAAAAGCATATCTGTTTTGTGAATTAAGGGAATTCTAAATTGCAAACTCATATGCCATAGTGAAAAACCTTGAACATAGTTACACTTTATTATAATCAAACAGCTTGGACGTTTATAAGATAACATTTTGAAAAAGATTTGACTCTTTACTTATTATTTCCTTTGAATTGCAGCAAAGATGGATTGCATTTTTAGAATAGTGGGATACAAAGTAATAGGCAAATGTAAACAAGGCAAACTCTGAGAGAGAGGGAAAGATACTTTTCCTGATTTTCCACTGAATGAATAAGATCAGACCTTTTCTAAATTAGATTGACTTACTTCTAGGGAATATTTCTTTGAAGTCTTCTTGAAATCTAAGTTGCAATGCATGTACAAATGCTAGAGCTCCCCTGGTGCAACAAGTAATGTATTACATATCTACCCATAGAAATATTGTGTCAAAGATTCTGGGATATTTATAACCATATTAAAAATCTGTTTTGAAAGGTGCGGATTGCTTTAGTGACTTTGCAATCTTCTTGTAATCTCACATCTTGGGGAAATGTGTAATGGTCAAAGATTTCAATTTTTAAAAAATGGGTATTGCTTTCTGAAGTATATGTTTGATGGGAGAGCACTTCACTTATAAAACCTTACAATTGTACAGCTTAAAGGGAGGGAAGAGTATGTGTGTGTATGTGTGCGTGTGCATGCCTCTGTGTGTGTATGTATATACATGATCTATTTCATAGGTTCTTACATTGGGGTCCATCAACTTAATTTTCTAAAAAAAATATTTTGATAACTATATTTCAATATTAGATTCATTTGTAATACAATAAATTTTAATATATCCATTTAAGTGATATTTTATATCATTTTGTGAAGGGTTCCATATCCTTCATCAGTGTGTTGGAGGCTTCTATGATCCACACAATAAAGGTTAATAACCTTTTATGTAATACACCATCCCTCATTTCACATTGCAGATTTCTCTCACCAGATGTTAATTTGTTGATCTCTTGTTGATATATACAAACAAGCTTCAGGTTTTATATCCCTCCTTTGGTCTTTGTTAGTTTTATCAATAGAAAAAGCAAAGAAATGGAAAAGGAGGGATTCCATTTGGAATTGTTCCATAGGGCAGCTCTGCTCTCCATCCAGTCTCAGAACTGCCCACTTTCACCACAAGGAGAACTCAAGAAATTCCCTTATCCAAAACTCAAAATTAGTAAAACCACCTTTAACACAATCCAGTCTCACATCTCTTCTTGAATTTGAATTGAAAACATCACTCAATCAACAGAAATGAAAAATAAAAGCCATATTCCAGTATTTTATCAGCCAGCTACCCATACTCAACTAGAAATTTTTGAAAGCCTTATATTTTTTATGAGCAGTATATATACCTTTGTCCTGACAGAGTTGGTATTAGATGTGAGACTTGGTCTCTTATTTTATGTGTAAAAAAATCATTTCCCTCTTTCTAAAATGTAATTTCTACTCCAGGCTTCATTACATGGGATTGAAATAAAACATTAAAGTCAGAAACAAAAAAGACATTTCCGGAGAGGAAGCTTTCTGCTGACTCAGCCTAGGCCTTTCAAAAGTCAGAGAGTAAAAACCCTTTTCTTATGCTTTTGAAAAGCCTAGTTTATAATCAGATAGATTATGCTGTCAGGCTTCCTTTCCTGATGCTCAGTCAAAATTTCCTATTTTCAAAGCTTGCTTCCTGTTTTCTTGGTCTTTTGAATATGTGGAGTACCACTGAATTCTTCACTTTTGACCTCAATAGAAATCTTTGAGGACAGATGAATTCTCTCCTCCAGTATCAAAAGATGTCTTCATGGTCATCATTTAGAAACATCCCACTGCATAAAAGGACAAGATGCTTAATTGTTTCCCAATAATCATGTCTAGGACAAGAATATCCACTATTGAGAATTAGACAAATTTGTGATCTGTGTTGGGGCAAAATGCTGTGCTAGGTCTTTCATCTTGCCTTTTTCACCTACTCTCCTTCTGTATGGCTCCTAGCATAGCCTTGAGCCAAATCAAGGTAAATGGGAAAAGCTAAAAGTTATTAGACATCATGGGCAGCCCTCCCTGGCTGCAAGCTGGCTTGTGCAAGACCCCCAAATATAAATCACTCTTGCTCTGCCAGATTTACCTTGACAACAGAAAGAAAACAAGCTATCATTATTCTAGGATGGAATATTTCTTTTTTGTGTGTAAATTATAAATATTACTTTTCCTCCCCACCTTCAGTTTTTAAAATGTGGTTTCACATTTCATTAAATGCTAAATGGTTCATTACATAGAGTAGCAACTCAGTTCTCTTATTATGGTGTTATCTTTCACTTTGTCAAAATATGTCTACTTGATAAGAAATCTGACAGAAGTTGCTTATGATGGGATCACTAACAGCCATCAGTTTCTCTCTAGCAAATGAAACTGTAACCATGGTGACGGCCTTTTTTTGCCAGAATGAAAATGAGACAGCACTCTGCTGCAGCCATTAGTAGAATACACAAATGTCCCTCAAGGCAAACATCTAAAGCAAATGGACTGCAAAGTAAGGAGCACTAATTTCTATTTATTTAGGATTTGTAAACCTAGCAGAGCAAGATATTAACAAAGGAACAAACAAAGAGAGCTAAAAAAATGTGGAAAAACCCCCCACCACCCCTGCTGTTTATGTTTTTCTTTTGGTCTATGAAATTCCTTGTTTGAAATAAAAAAAATACTCTGGGCTGATTTTCTAAGTATAACCTTAAATAATAACAACAATATGCCTTTAAACTACCCTTTGGATATTTGATGGGATTTAAAAATCTCTTCTAATGTTGATGAGAAAAAAAGCCCCAACTAAGCAAAGGGGAAAAGGGATAGGGGGGTGGGGACAATTGCTTTAAATGATAAGAGGTTTCTCCATTTTGTGTTTTTTGAAAATGTTCAGTTTAGGGAAAACTATCAAAAGCAAAATGCAAGATGTCCTTTTTCATATACTTTAATTTTCAAAGAGCATGTTCATCCTGATAAGGTGCATAAAAGCTGATAATAACTCTATTCTAAACACTATCAGCAATCAGCCACAGGCTGTCAAAGACCTTTCAAGTGTCAGGCTCTTCTTACTATCCTCTTATTCACTATAACACCCATCTCACTAGGACAAATACTCAGTCAATGCCTAGATTCTTCAAACAGACATTGCTTTAATGAAGTTTTGTTAAGTGTCTACAATATAGGTCCCAAAAGTGGGGGTAATTTCTGTAAAATTCTTTTATAAATAACCTTTAAAAAATCTCTTTCTGTGTCTGTGCATCTCTCTCTCTGTCTCTTTCTTTCCCTGTCTCTTTATTGATCACTGTCTCACTGTATCTCTGTCTCTCACCACCTCTATTTTTCCTTTCCTTCACTCTATATCCTCTTATAACCTCTCCCTCCCCCTATGCCCGACCCCCATCCTATGAAATGATCAAAGTTGTTCAAAGGGTGATTTAGCCTATTTGTTAAAAATGCTTACTTAAATTTCAATACATGATTTGCATTCTTTAATTTATCTTATTTTCTTGTTCAGTCACTGACTATATATATATATATATATGTATATCTATCTATCTATCTATCTATCTATCTATCTATCTATCTATCTATATATATATGACTTGTGCCCACAGCTTCCATATAATGTAAGGGAGATACTTAGGGATAGGAATTGTAATAAATATATATATATACATATATATATATATACATATATATATATGAAACAGTATTACACATAGATTCCCACTTCGATCATTACTTATTTTGCCAACATTATGAAAGGCTATGCATAGATGCTCAGAGATATAGAGACAGGTAAAATAGTCCCCATGCTCAAGGAGTTTAGTTTTTCAAAAAAGCAGGCATTTTAATAGGGGAAGGTGAGAAGGAGAGATAAATCCCGAATATAGGGGAAAACTATTGCAAAGGTATAAAGATTGAAGGTTTGTTTCCATTTGTGGAAAAGAGAAACTAGGCAGTTTGACTGGATGATAAAGTGCAGGAAAGGTGAGGTTGTTAAAAAAAAAAAAGGTGGATTCCAGGTTGTAAGGGGCTTTAAGAACAAATGAGAGAAAAAAAAAACTATACTATAAAAGAAGTATACTTGTTTTGCTAAACTATACTATAAAAACAAGAAGTCACTGGATTAAAAGGCACAACTGTGGATTTAGAGTTCCGAAATTTAAATATTATATTTGAGAGTAATGTCAATATTTCTTGACTTTAAAAGATTCTTTTAGATAATGACATATCATCTCAGGAATCATCACTGTCCTGATATCTTTTGTTTATAGAATAGGAATAAAAATCATAGCTTAGGTGGAAAGCAACTAAATCAGAAGACTAAGCCCTTTCAAAATAGAAGAGGGGTTGGCCAAAAAGTAGAACCTGAGTGTGAGATGGATATTCTAAGAAAGCAATATAGCATTTACTTTTCCAAAACTAGCCCAGATCCTAAGATGACTAAACTCAGACCATGAATGTCTCTCCTGTTTTTAAAGACATTAAGGAGTAGAAACAACATAAAGTCTCATATCTTTAATATGGATTATAATTTAACCTCTGAAGTTTAACCATATTTTTCCAGTTTTCTACTTTGATGAGAAAAATCAAATATTCAATACACTTTTTCACAATTAATTTTGAAAAATTTTATTGCTAATTGAAGAGAAAAGAGGTTTGGATAGCATAACAGAATCTTCCTGTGATGTAACACATCTCCTACTTTTTCTCAATTCCCACTGGGAAATTGAGGGTTTCTTTATTTCAGTCAACATATATTAAGTGACTACTATGTGAGGCATAGTGCTAGGTATTGGGCACACAAAAATAAAGTATGGCATAATTCTTGGCTTCAGAAAATTTACCATATATTTTTTATCCAACAAGTAGAAAAATAAATACAAGATAGAGTATGATGGAATTGAAAGGAGACATATAGACAAATTACTTTTTAAGAGAAAGAACATTTATACTGGGTGATCAGAGAAGGATTCATGGAGGAGAAGGTAGTTGGGCAGAGATTTGGGTATAAAGAGGATGACTTCAGCAGGTAAAGATGAAGAAAGAGTGCATTATGCTTTATAAGAACTGGAAATGATTGAATTTTGTCAGGGAAAACCTGAGAGTCCAAGTCCTTTGGTTTGTGGAGGCAATTAGGGAAGGTCATTTAAAATGAAATTGAAAAAAAAGAATATTGAAGACAAATTATAGAGGATCACTAATGCAGTTTATATTTTATCCTATAGAGTATAGAAAGTCATTGAATGTTTTTTCTGAATATATAAAACCTGTAGATGTATTATTTTAGCAGTTTGTGGGAAATATGGAGAAAGGATAAAGATGTAGAGATGATATGTCATATAATTAAAGACTAATTTGTTTTAAAGAGATATTAAGCAGATAAAAATGGCCAGTGGATAAAGGAATATGCATCAGTGTAGCTATCATTATTTCCTTTGAAAGGTAAACATTAATGTAAAGCAATTATCAAAATAAAGAAGCCCAAAGACTCTACAATTCATAGTGGCCAGTGAACATTTGATCTCCTTGATAATGAAGAGATATATACAACTAAAATAACGCAAGTTTTAAAAATATAGAATCAAATCTCATCTATAAGGATGATGAAAGAATAGAACCATGAACTCATAAAACAGTGAGAAATAGTGCTAGCAAAAGCAATCTTAGAGATAGTTTCCTGTGATACCAACTAAGTCAAATCATTCCAAGAGTATTTTAGGATTCTGTGACAGAGAGAATACAAGCAGATAGAAAATACATACAATAAATAACAGTATATGACATTATTTTCTTCATTGAGGACAGTTGAGTGATCTTATTTAGCCTCCTTTCATAGCTCCTTATGTCTTATAACAGAAAGAAATAAGAATAAGAATAGCTAGCATTTATATAGAGCTTATTATGTGCCAAGCGCTATACTAAGCACTTTACAATTATTATCTCACCTGATCTTCACATCAGATCCGAGAAGATCCTATGATATCCACATTTTACAGGTGAGAAAACTGAAGTAAATAGAAACTGTGACTTGCCTAGACTCAAACAGCTAGTAAGTGTCTGAGACCATATTTATACTCAGGTTTTCCTGAGTCCAGGCTCAGAACTCTATCTATCATAACACCTAGCTACCCTATATATACATGCAGAATACATATTTATGGAAAGCAGCCAGACTAAACTATGTATGCTCGAAATAAGGAAGAGAATCTTTTTTGTACTAATAGCTTTTTTATTTTTCAAAATACATGCAAAGATAGGTTTCATTATTCACCCTTGCAAAACTTGTGTTCCAAATTTTTCTCCCTCACCCCCCAAGACAGCAAGTAATCCAATATAGGTTAAGCATGTGCAATTTTTCTAAATGTATTTTTATATTTTATCATGTTTGTGCAAGAGAATTTTAAGGACTTTGACTCTCAGGATATCTGAAAGAAGTGAATTAATTAACTTTTTTGCCAAAAATGTATAAAGTATTGCTATCAAAATAAAAAAGCACATTTTGGGGACATCAATGTCTACTAATATGTCAACTGATCAATAAACATTTATTAAGTAAGTGCTATGTGCTAAGACTCGTAATAAACTCTGGCAGTAGGAAAAGTGAAAAAGATTTTCTTTGCTTTCAAGGAGTCCACAACCTAATGAGTGAAACAATAAGCAAACAAATATGTACAAACCAGGTATTATACAGGATAAATAGGAAGTGATTAAATTAAGAAAGACATTAGATTTGAGGAATTTGGAAATTTTTCCCATAAAATGTGGGATTTTAGTTGGGACTTAAACAACATCAGGAAGTAGCCAGAGATGACGAGGGAAAACATTCCAGGTATGGAGGGTAGTCAGAGAAAATACCCAGAGCTGAAAGATGGAGATGTTTTGTTCAAGGAGTAGCAAGCCACTACCACTGACTTGAAGAATACTAGGCAGGGAATCAAGAGATGGGACAGTAACTAGATCTTAGGGAGCAAAGGAGTAAATAGTGATGACACAATGAAGATGACTTTCTAGAGGTTTAATAGTAAAGGTAGAAAATGCATAAGATTATAGCATAGAGGATATCAGATTAAAGATATGACAGGCTCAAGGGACATCGTGTTTCTGCTATCTTAGAGGAGACTAGGGAATATTCAAAGAAGGAATAGCATACAAAACAGGTAGGAAGAGATTGAAGATGAAAGAGGGAAGGAATGATCATTGAGTCAGACTTTCAGTGAAGATTCAGGGATGGGATCAAGGACAAAATAAGAGCCATGATTTCAGAAAAGGAGCAAAATTTAACTGAATGTATTACTAAAGTTATTATTTATAGGCTCTCTTTTTATAAGCAACGAAAAAGAAAGTAGTATGTATATTCCAAAACAATTGGTAATCCCTAGATTATATCTAAGCTTATATCTAACTTATTAAATTGTATAATCAATTTCCTTTTCCATTTTTGTATTAAGCTAGTATTCAATTAGGTAAGTTTGATTTCTTTAGGCATAAATTGACTGATAGGGAGAATGACAATCAGTACTGTACTGGGTTTTAGAAGAAAGTCAGTTCTCTATTGCTAAGTGCCATTGTTTCCTCTCTCTTGCCTTCTTTTGAGAATTTTCATTTTAAATCAAAAGGATGATCTTAGTTACTCTTGATTCACATAAAGTATAATAGACAAAATCTAATCTTTCAGCTTTTCTAACTGATTATTCTGATATACTCTAGGGTTCAGGTTATAATGGGAGAAGTGGGGACTAGGAATCAAGTGACAAGTTTTGACTCTATGAACATTGTGTGCTACTTTTGCACAAGAAGTTCTGGGGACAAGTCCCATAGTGTCAACTTACTTGACTATAGAGTCAACCAACTATCAACTTATGAAACCACCCTTTCTTACTATCAGCCCAGCCTCAAAAAACATATTCAGAGCTACTGCTTCCATCTTCATCTCACTCATCTCAAAGAATTGTCCTCTTTTTACTTATTCTCCACTTTCATGTCTTGGATGCACCAAGAACACATTCTCATTGCAACCACTATCTTTTCTTCCATGCTGCTATATCTAAAGCACCCACAGCAGACTTCACTAACACCAAAAAATATACACCAACACACTAGCTACTTCCTAAAACTATTAAATAATCCAGACCAATTATAATCATTTATTTCCCCTTTGAGGGGCCCTTTTATGTGGTGAAGATTTTTTTTCTACTCAAGTAGTACCTGCATCTATATTTCCCCTTTCATTCTTCTATATCCCAAACTTCTAAGACTTAGGGATTGACAACTTGACACAGAAATACATTCATGAATAATAAAAAATGTAATATTTTTTAGCTTTGGATTACAGCCAGACATATCCTCGTTGACACTCAATGGTCTCAAAAAAACCTTTTACAATCAACTCCTCCCTGGTTCTCTCAATGTGGCCTTAACAAACACCAAACTGAGACTCACTCCTTGGGAAATGTCAGTGACCTTTAGGACAGATATCTCATTTCACTGAAATGTAATACAGCCAAATTTATGGCATTTATAAATTTAGAAACTATTTCAATATATAATGCCTGCTGATTCACTTTATGGAATCCTATATGTCCTCAACTAAGAGTTTCATCAAATGTATCCTTTACCAATGAACCACTTTGTTTACTGTGATCCACATTGTAGTTAATTTATTCTCCCATTGACTCATTTACTGATTCATTTTGAAACATTGCCTCTACTGTGTTTCTCTCTTTTTTTCTTTTCCATAGCTCTGATCAACTTGTTGATTTCCCAAAGCCAGAAATTTACATTGCACAACAATGTTTGAGCAACCTAAAACAGATCACTTTCCAGAGAATCCAAATAACAATAGTTCTTTTAAGAGGTCATTCTCTTAGACCTTTTAAGTCATGATGACATTTTTTAAAAGCTAATTTCAAACTCCTATCTTAAGACATACTTAAAGTATTATTTCATAGAAAATTTTTATTTTCCTCTAAAATGTGAGCTTTTTGAAAGATTTTATTCCTACTTTCATAAAGATGATTATATTTTGAAGCCTAATTTCCCCCAGATTATGAATATATAAAATTGTTCAAAGCAAATCAAAGATAAAAAATTGGATTGGGAATTCTGAATTTCTTTCTGGAATGTACTTGGTCCATAAAAGAAGGTAAAAGCGTAATTCAATTTGTGAAAAAAAAATTCAATCACTGACTGTATTAGACTGTATTAGATTGATGTCTGGCTGTTATAATCTCCCAAGAATAATACATATATAGAGAGAGCAAAGGACAGAGGAAAAAATATATGTTCTAAAAGCAATTTTAAGGAAATTCTCATAACCATTTTTTCCCTAAACATTTGGACTGTCTGTATATTTGTCAAGGCAATAATAGGTAGATGGACAATGAGCAAAATTGCAGTGAAATCACATCTATCCAGAATTTGGTTTATAATAGCTTAGTCCTCAGAATACCAACGAAAGGGGGTTCTCTTTTCTCCTTTGGATGAATCACTCAGAGCCCAACCATTTAAAAGACAAAGTCAATTTTGATCACAGAAAAAATTGAGGTCAGTGTTAGTTCTGAATCTGACTAGAGGACTCATTCTGGCATAGATCTAAATTTTTGTTGTTGTCCTTGAAATTTTGCAACTATCTGTTAATCCTTTATGTCCCTGATAACCTGCAAGGCCAGGAGGAGGGCTCTTCATGAGCTCAAGAAAACTGGCTTTAATCTTGCACTGCAACCTCAGGATCTACTCAAAAACGAAGCTATTTTTGAAATGGTCAACAACATGGCTCTAATTCTTGCAGTCATTAAAATAAAACACACACACACACACACACACACACTCAAACATTTTTTCAGCATTTATTGTGTGCCCATCACTTGTGATGTGTTAAGGATGTAATTACAAAAATGAAGTTGTTTCTTCCTTCAAAACAATTTATTTTCTATGAAGGGGTAAACAAGCACACATAAAGGTATATAGAAAATATTGACTGTTATTAATTATACAGGCTGCTTAGACAATCAAACTCTCAAAATAAGAAGTAACTTCAGAAGTCTATCCTCTTTATTGAGGGAGATTCCAGTATATTTCACAGATCTTGTTTCCTTTTTAAGTGGTTCTAATTGTTTGGAATAATTTCTTTATATTGAGTCAAAGACTATACCTTTTTAGCTTACACTATTTTTCTTGTCTTGCTTTCTTGGACTGAGCAAAATCAATACAATCCTTTTATTCCACGAAAGCTATCATGATCCCCTGAGTCTTTTCTTCTCTAAGCTAAATGTGTGTGGTTTCTTCCACCAATCTTCATATATGTAAGATTTTTGGAAAGCTACATCACACTTATTTTGAGCGTCTTGCCCATTAAAATCCTCTAGATCTTTTTCTCATGAACTATTATCGATTCACACCTTCACCACACTATAATTATGTAGTTTCTTTTAAATTCAACTATAGAAATTTATATTTATGCCTATTAAATTTCATCATGCTTATTTCAGCCCTGTTCCAGCCTGTCAAGGGTCCTTCTGGATCCTAACTATAACATACAATATGTTAGCTATATCTCCAAGCTGTGATTCATCTACAAATCTGATAAACTTGCCATCTGTCCCTTGATCCAAATCATTGATAAAATGTTGAGAAATAATCACTGGGCCAACAGGTCCCTGGAGATTTCGCTAAATGCCAAGTTTCAGGGTTACTATTCTTTGGGTTCATTCTCTTATAGAATTCTGAATCCACCTAATCATATAATTAATGAATCCATAATTCTGTATGTTTTTCTCTAAATGGCATGATTATGTATTTTGTTGAAATTCAAGTATGCACAGCCTATAATATTTCCTTCAGTGTGGTACAGTGGAAAGAATAGTATCCAAGGAATCAGAAGACCTGTGTTCAAATTTAGCCTCTGCCACATATTATCTTTGTGACCCTTGACAAGTCATATAATTTTTTTCTTGGCTCCAGTTTCTTTATTTGTGAAATGTGGCAGATGATAGACTGGCTGTTTCTGAGGTTCTTCCCAGCTCTTGATCTAGGATTCTAAAATATGCCACCATTAATATGTCTGTTAAGTTATTCTGGAATTACCTGTTCACTATTTTCCTTTTTAAATAGCAACGACTAGGGCAGTGAGGTGGTGCAGTGGATAGAGGACCAGTCCTGAAGTCAGGAGGACCTGAGTTGGAATCTGGTCTCAGACACTTAATACTTCCTAGCTGTGTGAAACTGGGTAAGTCACTTAACCCCAATTGCCTCAGCTAAAAAATAAAGGAGGAGGGAGGAATAGCAATGAACCATTACTAAAAATTAAGAAAAAAGTGTTTTAGAATTTTACAATGAATTAAAGCAAAATTCACCTATACAAGGTTTTGAAGATTCAATTCCCTTCTATTAAAAAAAGGTGAACATTTAAAAATATTATGGTACTTTCCTTTTCTCAACAATTATTCAAAGACAAATGGCCATAGCTAAATAATTATGTTTATCATTTCTCTTTTAGGATATTACCAAAAAAATCACAGTTTTGGGGAGCTGGAAGTGACCTTAGTGACTATCTCATTGAATGAATTTTGAAAAAATCCACATTAAAACATACTTGACTGTCACACCCCTATCTAATAAGTTCCACAATCTCTCCATCACCACAAGAATCAAATATAAAATCTTGTTGGCATTAAAAATCCTTCATTACTTGCCTTTCCTACATTTCCATCTTCTTACACCTTACATTACTCTGTGATCCAGAGCCATTGATCTCATTACTATCTCTCTAACTAGATACTCCATCTCATAATTCTTGGAATTTTCATTGTCCATGATACATGGAATACTCTCCCTTTTCTTCTCTTACTACTGAACTCCCCAGCTTTCTTTAAGTCCCAACTAAAATCTCTTCAAGTACAGAAGGCCTTTTTTTAACTTCTCCCACCCTTAATTTTCTTGCTTTCCTTCTCTTAAATATTTCCTATTTTTCCTATAGCTTCCTTTGTATATATTTGCATATATTTGTATATATTTACTTGGATGTTGTTTCCTCCATTAAGCTCCTCAAAGGCAGGGATGAGCTTTTACCCATTTGAAGTCAGAAGAGTTAGGTTTAAATAGTAACTTTACCAGTGTGACTTAGGGCAAATCGCTTTCTCTATGGTCCTCAATTTCCTCATTTGTTAAGTACTGGTTTTGAACTAGATGATCTTAAATATTCCCCCTAGCTGAATTCTATAAATCAAACTAGCACATAATAAATGTTTAAGAAATGCTATTGACTGATTTACTAAATTTAAAAAAAAATTTCATAATTGCACAACTTTTTAAGAACCATTCCTTCAACACTGTCAGTATCAGGCTAGGCCATGAAGTGTTTAGACTTTTCCAGTATTCAACTAACAAGCACTCATATATGTTAGGCACTGAGCTTAGCCCTAGGGATATAAAAACAGGTAAAGAGTCCCTGTCATAAAAGTGATTATATTATAAAGAAGAAAAGAAACATGAAAATATGTAAGCACAAACAAGTTGTTTACAGATTGAAATTTAAGAGGGTAAGAGATAACAGTCAGGAAGAGCCTCTGGGAATAGCATCCTGCAGTAAGTAAAAATCTAAAATGGAGGTGCAGAGGTAGAACATTTCAGGAATGGGGGGAACAGTAAATGCAAACAGACAGAGATGGGAGATGAAGTATTTTGTATGATGAACAGCAATAGACTAAGATATCTGTGTTGTAAATTCAAATTAACAAGCATTTATTAAGATTCAACTGTGCCAAGTAGTGTACTAAATTCTAGTGATGCAAAGATAATCAAAATCAATACCAATCTTCAAGGGACTCAATGGTATAAAAAAGTTGCAAATGTAGGAAGACTCAAGTTATGAAGAAACTTACATGCTAAACAGATGACTTTATATTTGATCCTGAAGATAATAAGAGAGCCATATTAATTTATTGAAATGGGGGTTGGGTTGGGGATGGGGAGGTAATACAGCCAGATAAGTCGAGAGCATAAATTACATATTTTATAGCTGTATGGATTTACATTTGAGAATTATGCTCTGTGCAGGTGGTAATTAATCAGTTTTTATTAAAATGTGGATATTAGCAGAAGACAATTTGTTGGTGTAAAACACTGGCTAAAACCATTTTGCAGTTACAAAGTGATATATAAGAAATGACAGTATTAGTGTGGTGAGTTAATATAGCTGTTAGTCAACGTAATTATGGTGGTCCTTGGGAGTCCAAGATTTTCTTCTTTGCATTTTAGCTAACTCTCCAAAATCTGCTCAATTATAGGAAACATCTAAAGGGGGTCTGTGACTTACTTTTTGCTATCTTTTTGGGGAGAAAATTGACGATCAAAGTTTCATTCTTTTGGCTTGTCTGGAACTACAAAAAAAAGTACTCAAGAGAAATAACCATAAATGAGACTAGTACTTTGTTCCTCTAGACTTTTAACAAAGTTCTTCCTCCCTTTGCAACTCTGCAAGTTCCAGAGACTTTGGCTGAGTAGCAGGAAGTATGCTTTAAGTTTCAACTTCTACTCTTTACCACCCTCTCCCTAAATCAGGTACATTGTCTTAGGCTGTCCAGGAAGGAAAGCAATATGTAAACTAATTCATGCTAAAGTGATAGTGATTTAACTATAGCTTATAACTCAAATAAAATCACATTTCATAAAAGGACCATAGTAACAGCAATATGTTTAAGTCAGAACAGAGTACTAGAAGGAAAAGACAGGAAAGTTACTTTGGAATAATCAAAAAATTGGTGGTCCTTAGTTCCCTCATTTGTAAAAATTAGTAGGTTGAAGTAGATGATCTTCAAGATTATTTTCAGCACTGAAATAAGTGATACTTAAAATCCAAACCATGAATTTTTTCTGGTAGGGTTTTTCTGGCACATGATATCTAGATGAAGGAGATAGATTCTTATGTGAATGCTTCAGATTGCATCTCTTATGACATAGAAAATGTCTTTCTCTGACTGATTTTAAAGCTGAAGTTGGCTGCATTCACAAAATGGAGTCCCTTATCTACATCTGATGGAGAGATAGCACTAGAAGAAAAGCAACTTAACTTAATTCACTCAATCAGCATTTGAACTAATTTCACTTTACTGAATTGACTAACCATGCAAAGAAAGGGGTGATGGTGGTGGTAGTTTAGAAATAGGGGTGGCTTTTTTTGCACAATTGAGTGAGCTAATAAATTTTCTAAATAACATAAATGCAAGCCATTAAATTCAAACTATTAGCTAACCCACTGATTTCTGTTTTAATCAATTCAATTCTCAGACACCTCAAGTAAATCATCTTACTTATGAATTTCAACAGAAAAGATGGCTGGGTTATGAATGTATTGTATCCAAGAATGTATGATTATAATGTGTGCACCACCTTAGTCAACTATTCATCCAGGCAATGTTGCTTTGTGGGAAACAGGCATGAAACAAAAAAGGTCACCTTCATTGAAATCCTTTTAAGTGTCTTTGCTGTTTCCCTTGGCAACTTCAAATTTCATTCTACACAAGTAAATTATAGGTGCAAGTATATAAAGAGGTCTGTTGAGTTTATACTTAGTGTCAGAATCTAGCAGCTGGCATTCTTTAACACACCTGTTAGAAATCTTAGTCTCTTTGTCTCAGTCTCTTTCTGTCTCTCTCTCTTTCTCTGGTTCTCTGTCTTTGTTTCTGTATCTCTCTCTCTGTGTCTCTTTTTGTCTTTCTATTTTTTCTTAGATTTTGTCCATCAGTCTTTCAAAAACTAGGGAAAATTCTACAAAGGCCTTGAATCCCCTATTATTAGATATTAAATATTACACAAAAGACATTCTCAGTGAATTTTATTTTAGAAGACAGTGAGGGAGTTTCATTTATAACTGTAGGAAAAACAGATATTATACAGGTCTATAGACAAATATAGGTTCCTACTATGTTCCAGCCAGTGTGAACCATAGGGAGCTAATTGAAGCATACCCTTCTCTCCCTTTCCCCCCAAAGTACATAGGATAATTAGAGTTAGCAAGAAATCATTTTGAATAAAACAAACCAATGTCTTCAGTTATCAGTATGATACAGTGGAAAGAGCTTTAGTTTGGAGTCAGAGATGCTGAGTTTGTATAAGAGTAGGCAAGTCCCTTCATTGCCTCTAATGGCTTCTGAAGTTTCATCCAGCTTTAAATCTATGATCCTATGATATCTCTGGGCCTCATTTTCCTCATTTATAAAATGAAAACATTGAACTAAATTATTTCCAAGGTCTCTTCCATGTCTTTCTTTTTTTCCCTTCCAATTCTAAATCCATTTTATGATTATCTTGCCTAAGGCAATGATATTATATGGGGGAAGAATTTGAAAGATCAAAAAAAAGGCAAGGAAACAAATATCTATTAAGTGCTTTCTATGTGCTAGATATTGTTCTAAGAGCATTATAAATATTTCATTTGATCCTAACAGCAATGCTATAAGTACTATTATGATCCCCATTTTACACTTGAAGGACCAAATGCAGAGAGAGGCAAAATAACATTCCTAGAATCTTGCAGCTAAGAAGCATCTGAGGCCAGATTTAAATTCAGGTCTTCCTAATTCCAGGCCTAGTGATCTATATTCTTGGACTACTTTGGAAACTGGATCAACCATGTAGACAATTCTGTCAAGTAAATAAAAATAGATGCTACTGTTTATCACATTCTTTAATAACTATCAGTATTAAAATGAGTAGACAAAATATGCATTTTGTTATAACAGACACTCAGAGATAAGACTTCAGGAAATTTTTGAAGAATGGTTGAAATGAGACAAGGGAAAAGTTGAGAGTGAAAACTTTTCCATAGTAGTGAGTTATAGTAGAAAACCATAGAATCAGAATTGTACTACAAAAACAAAATTTCCACCTATAAATTTTACACCCAACTACCCTCTCTCCTGCCTTTCCCTTCTTGTTCCTTTGTATGAAAATAGCTCACATCTTTTTATGGTTTTAAAATATGTCAACCTTAAGGCAATCTTTTAGTGAGGAATTGAGTCTCAGAATTTAAATTACTTACTCAACTAGTGACAGTTAGAATTCAAATCCCGCACTTTCACCACTATGCTTCCAGCTTATCTTGGCTTTATCATTCTTTCATCTAAAAAATGACCAATCACACTATTAGAGCTTTCTGCTTAGTCAAGAAGACATGGAAAGTGCCTTAGATGGACATTTTTAGAAATAAATTAACAGTTAAGCTTGGAATGAATTCTCTTTATCAAAGAATGTCCATATTCATTTGTCTGGCTTAGAACCAATTTTGATTTTATTACTGAGATTCCATAAATAAGCACAGAAAAGTAAGGGCTTCTTAGACTTCTTAAGTCATTTGAGAAATACATAAGTAGAAACTCCAGATGATTCTTAGAAAAGAAAACCACAGTGAGTCATGCAAATCCAATGCTCCATGTAGTATTTCGACACACAATCAGACATGAGCTATCCATTTTCTTTTAGCCCAATTTAGAAGTCCATGAAATGCACCTCAAGGATTTTGTCAGTGTTATGATATGCCCAGGTGCAATATTGCTGGTTTGGTGAGAATCAGCACTTTGTATCAAAGTGGTTCATAGCCAATGGGTGAAATATATGTTAAGAGGAAAAAAAAACCACAAAAACAATTCTATACCTAAATTCATTCCTGATTGTTATGGATTTTGCTTAGTTGTGCATTTCTCTGAAAATTTGAGATGATTAAAATAATCTATTTTTTATATATTGGGGGCTGAAAAGGCCCTCTTCTCCAAGGTTCATATCTTTTACTGGGAAAAGGAACTTGTAAAATAAAAACTGTCCTATTTCTACCTCCCTCATCACACACACACACACACACACACACACACGTGTGTATATATGCATACACACATATGCATGTTTGTCAGTCATATGTATGTATATGCACAACATACATGTATGTTGCATATGTCTACATATATGAACACAAAGAGACATATATGTCTCTCTCTATAGATATATAGCCTTAGCATACACACAAGTAACAGAAGACAAAGTAAGTGATTGATAATTGGAGAATGAGTAAATCAATTATGCCACAAGAACACAATAAAATAGCAGGATAAAAATGATAAATATGAGGAATTAAGAAAAATATTAGATATATGAACAGATAAGCTTGAAGTAAGCAAAATAAAAAAAATTGCAAGAATTAGAACATTCTAAATGTTACAAAAATAACAACTAGCACTAACATAGTCTTTTAAATTCTGACACAACAACTCTGTGAAGTGATCATCATCATCATTATTATTATTATTATTATTATTATTATTATTATTATATCCATTTTACAGATCGGGAAACTGTAGTTTCTTGCCCATAGTTATAAAGATAATAAATATCTGAAGTATAATTCATACCTAGGTATTATTGACTTTAAGTCTAGTGTTCTACCCACTAAGCTACCAAAAATATAATGAAGCTAAATAATATATTGCAATAATAATGACCCATTTGCGCTCTAGAAAAGAAAGGCAGCATTACTGCTGATGTGGAATGCACTGTCAGAAATAGTTAATGTGCAGATTGCTTTTGCTTAATTTTTTTTCTTTGTTAAGGAAAGATCATGTGATTGGTTTGTGGGAAGGAACATTTACCAAAATGACTGTTACATGGAAAATAAAAACATCAAAAAAAAAAAAAAAAACCCTGAAAAAAAACAAGCAGAAATGTGTTGGGGAAGCCATCAAAATGAAAGAAAAACACTATTTTTTTTGAAAAAGTAATTAGTACTGACAGGGAGTAAGAGTAGAGAAAAGGCTAGCGGCAAGAGCAAAGAAGAGTATCTTGTAAAGTGAGTAATATAATTAATTATAGAGCAGTGGCATGGAAGAATGAAATCCAAATCTTCCTCTTCCTCTGACTCTGGGTAATACTGTAAGGCATGAAAACTACAGTTCCTTAAAGTGAAGAGGGAATCCCATGGGGAGGAGAAATTCTCTTGACTCCTGTTTTTTTTTTGTTGTTGTTTGTTTTTGTTTGTTTGTTTGTTTGCTTTTATCCAAATATGAATCACTTCATTTGAAGTTACAGTAGTTGCAGTACTGGGAAAGGAAGAAGCTATCCTCAGACATGTAATGTCTCTGGAAAACTGTTTACTTCAATTTTCAGAATTGTAAAATAGGAGTTAATAATAACATCTGTATGATGTCATACTGTCAACTGTTGTGAGGATCAAATGAGATATTTACAAATATTCTATTTTGTGCCTGGCATAATGCCTGACTTATAGTAGATATTGAATAAATAGTTATTGCTTTCTTCTTTCCTTATTCTGTGTTTTAAGCCCTGTGAACCTAAGTGCTTGCCAAAGAAACTGGTAGCCTCCTTAGCCAGAGACTTAAGTACTGAAATTCCTAGATTCCCCCTGGGAAGAAGAAAGAAACTTGATTATGTTAGAGGTCTTCAAAGAAGTACCAGGATCTTAAAGTCAGGTGAGGGGGTACAGTCTGAAACAAGGGAAATAAGAATCATACAAATGGGCCTTCCTGATTTTGTGAAGAAGTAAGTGGCATGGTAAGACTTGTCTTTTTGAAAGAGTATAAAAGAGGTTGGGAGAGGGCATGGCCAATTAGAAATCTATTATAGTAGTCCAAATGAAAGGTAATGGGTCAGTGCTAGAATCATGATAATATGCATGGAAAAGAAGAGAACAGATCCTAACACTTAGAACCATCCAAAAGTGGAATGAGTTGTCTCTGGATATGATCTGACAGTTTTTAAGAAAATCTGGACTATCCCTTGTAAGGTGAGGTTTAGTGGGCATTCCTTTAGTCTCTGTGTTGGACCAGATGGCTACTAAAGCCCCTTCCAGATCTCAAAATCTGTGATTTTGTGGCATGTCATTTCTTGAATCAATGCAGACTTTACTTCTTTTTGCATTCTTCAGAGCCTCTAATATAGTAAATATTCAATACATACTTGGTGAAATATAAGTGAATAAATTAAATGTAAATTCTGGGAACTGACGTGACATTCATTTTCTATATGTATTCCTATATATTTTTTAAATCAGTTCTCTGTCTTGGCACCCATGTAAGTTGCTAGAAACATACTGAGAAATCCCAGACATCTCTTTCTATACTTTAAGAATTGACAGTCATATTTATGTGCCCTTCATCCACAAAGAAGGTTGAAGGCCTATCACTGTCATAATTTCTGTCATCACAAACATTCTGTGTTTCCTCACTTGTAAAATAAGTTTTGACTAGATGATTTTAAGGCGTCTTATGATACTAACTTATTCTATTTCTTTGTACCTCAGTTTCCTGATCTGTAAAATTTTAAGCTGATGAACATATAAATTATCCCACAATGAAAAGGAAGCACAAAATCATCTTGTAGGAAAAGTATGACATGACATAGTTTAGATCTATAAGTAGAAGAAATCTCAGAGTCTGTTTACTATAATATCCTAGTTTTTATGTTATTGTTGTTTAGCTATTTCATTATTGTCCTGAAACTTCATTTTTCATAACTCTATTTGGGCTTTCTTGGCAGAGATGCCAGAGTATTTGCTATTTCCTTTTCCAGCTCATTTTGCAGATAAGGAAACTGAGGCGATTAGGGTTAAGTGACTCTCCTATGGTTACACCCATCGTAAATGTCAGGCCAGATTTTAATTCAGGAATATGAGTTTTCCTGACTCCAGTCTTGGTACTCTATCCATTGTGCCAGCTAACTGTCTCCAAACTCATTTTATGTATAACAAAATAGATTCAGAAGGCTGAAAGCATTTACCCAAGACTATTTAGTAATAATCAGAAGTAGGATTAGAATCCAGGCCCTTGATTCTGGTGACTCATGCCATTGTACCACACTGCATCCATCTTTTAGATTGTCCTGAGTCTCTTCAATAATTGTTATCCTGTTTTAGATGAAGTAAGGAAGCAAAGGGTAAATAAATGTTCCATTTTTCCACATCAGGTGTAAATATGTATAAAGCAAAGCATGTCTGTCTCAGGGGTATACTTACTATTTCATTTGGACTTGAATGGTACCTCCATCATTTCATTACACAGGTTACATTGACATCATCATTTGAGAGAATAAATCGAATGCTCCAAAAACATGAACAGTGGTTCAACATTGCAATTGTGATTCCATCCAGTTAACAGGACCATATTTCTTAGTAACAGTTATCACAAAGGAGCTGGACAGACTGGAATTAAGGTAGTTGAAAATGTACTTCTTCCTTGTGAACAATGTAAGATTTGTTTTTTGACTACCAGTCAATATACCTGTGGCTATTTGATCATGTTGCCCATTAGCTCCAAATCCAGCATTACTCTTCAGCACACAGTTTCATACAGCCACTGAATAGCTTTTTTCTTAAGAACCAGAGACAGATTGTACAGTAACAGGGGTCAGAGCTTGCTATGAACTTTATGAATTGCTTAGTGGTACATTAAAGAGTGGCGTCAATTCACATATCAGCCCTCAAATGGTCCATTTCTAGCTTGTGGAGATGAGTCATTCCCAAAGTAGTTTATTTTCTTGGTCTGAGATTGAATGCATTGATTCTTATTTTCTTGACCTGAGATTGAATGCATTATTTCTTGCCATGGACCAGGGTCTGTGAAATCTTTTCATATCACTTTTTAATACTCTGGAATTTTTTTATCAGAACATTAATAGTAATAGTTTATAGTTCAGAAAGCATTTTCCCATAAAGTTTCTCTTGTGAGCCTAACAGAGTTCCTAACCCAGGGAAGTAGGAACTATCAAAATCAAAATTTTATATAGTGTATTAGAAAGAATACTGATTCTGGAGGAAACCCCCCCATCAAAATTTTACTTCTGATGTTTATTACATGTGTGGTCTTTGTTAAATCACATATTTTCAACTTCTTGTGAGAAGCAATTATTTCATTGATTTTTCTTATAAGCTTAGCACTTGGCACTTAGTACCTGTGGCATAGTATCTGTTATATAATACGTATTTAATGAATGTTTCTTGGCTAATTGATTGATTAAATGGCCAGAAGTGTTGTGAGATGGCCAATGCCACATAACTAGTCAAAATCCAAATTTAGGCTCTACTACTATTAAATCCAGAGATCTTATTTTTAAATAAAAGTAATTCAGGTGAGAATTCATAACTTTCTGTGACCTGGAACTTTTGGATCAAGCAGGTAGTGAAGGGTGCTTAGAAACAATGTTAGGATTAGCATAAGTGGTCAGAAGAATAGCACAGATGTTCAGGTTTCATAGATTAAGAACTCAAAGAACCAAATCAACTCAGAGGGTAGATTGGTCCAAAAGGCTCAGTGTCTCAGGTTGGGGGTTCAAGGGATAAGGAAATTTTAATAATGAATTGAATATGGAACAATACAGGCATTTAGAATCCCTGAGTTTGGTCCTGAGAAGAAAAACTAGGACTTCATGAAGCTGATTCTTGGTTAGTGAGACCTGAAGGTCAGGACTGGATTAGTGTATTTCTTACAAGGCAAATTTACTCACAAATATACTCACATAGCAGTTGACCTGTAAATTTAAATGATTTTCAGCTCGGCTATGGTCAGTTACCATTGGCATCATCTCCTTGGAATATATCTGCCCTTAATCAAAAAGCAACTCAAATGTGGGGAAAGGAAATGTTACTACATTAAAAAAAAATTCACTAATGTTAATAGTTATATTGTATTAGCAGGTGATGAAATTTTGCTAATTTGAAATGCCTCCTAGCTGTGTTTTTTATCTGTTCATTTTAAAAGTCTAAATTTTAAGCCACCACATGAGTCATATAGTTTCACTGAATATAATCCAGCATGGAAATAATGGAGCAAAATTTAGTTTTTCCCAAGATTATTAATTTGATTAAACCTCATTTAATTCATGGCTGAAACACTTGTTGACTTTTAAAGAAACATTATTCATAAAGGATTCTGTGAGAATCAAAAATAAAGAGTAAATGATGGTTAAAAACATACAAGGGATAGCGAGGTAGCACATTGGGTGAAACATTGGCCCTAGAGTCATTAAGAACTGAATTCAATTTGAACTCAGATATTGACTAGTTGTGTGACCCTGGGCAAGTCATTTAACCCAGTTTGTCTTAGTTTCCTCATCTGTAAAATGAGGTAAAGAAGGAAATGACAAATTGCTCTAGTATCTTGGTCAAGAAAAGCTCAAATGTAATCATGAAGAGTCAAACTGAACAATAATAATATAATAAATCTTTTTAAAAAACTCACCACAAGATTTTAAATTATTCACTCAGTATTTCTTTTTCTCTTTATTGTTTCAAATATTGTAAGGCTTGTATTCTGAATATAACACAAACAAACATGGCAAGGACTAATGCCATAGATACTCATTACAGTATATTGCCAAGAAAATTATTTTTACAGAAATAGCTCCTGACAAATTTCCTATTTCCAATCACAGAAATTATCAATGCAATTCAAAATGACTTTTCTTACTCAAGATCTTGAGGTATGTACACTGATGACATTTTCTCCTATTACTTTTCCCCCATTTCTGAAACAATTACATCTTAGCTGATAAAAAGATTGTAAAAGCATTAAAATACATTTTGTCCTAGTTGAGACATGTCCTTGTCCCAAGATCTTCATAAAATCCATTTCTACATATAATACAATTAGATAGATATCACTGTATAGGATATAAAGTGAGCAATGAAGATACATTTCCCTAGTAGTTCAGACATTTCCAAGGGCATTAGATTTTCTGACCATGTGACCTAAGGTATTCTACAATTTTTTTTTTTTTTTTGGTGGGTGGTGGCAGTACAGCATCACAATAAATAGAATGCTAAATCTCTGCTCAGAAATACTTTTGATTCAAATGACACCTGAGATATTAGGAGGTATAGGTGAGTAATTTAGCGTCTTTGGACCACAGTTTCTTCATTTGTGAAATTGAAATAATAAATCATAGATCTCACATTATTATTGTGAAGTTCAAATTAGATAAATTATGTATATGGCTTTGTAAAACCTAAATTGCTATATAAATACCAATAGTTATCAGCCTTCTAATTTTTCTAGTAGTTTTATGAGCAATAGAAAGGAGAATTAAATAGTAATGTTTTAGCAAAGTGAACAGACATTATCTTAAGATCTTGTCTATGATACCAAAAAGTAAAAAGGTAAAAGAGATCTGCCTCAAGTTTTCTTAGGCACTTTGTTTGTAATCCTTTTTAATGTTGAGGTTAGTGTCCATCATAGTTTGTACTTTAGGTAGCAGGCATTATGATTTGCCTATATTTGGAAACAGGAATATTCTATAGATTTTTCCATAAAGTGCTCAAATCTTCCTATGATCTATTTATTTGTTTATGTTTTCTTCATTAGAATCTTGTTCTTTCTGTATAAGTCATCTGGATTGACTCTTAAGAGCCTTACAATCATCTAGTGGGGGTGCCAGAGTTTTGATGGGTGTTATAGCACTACATTTTCTCTTCATTACAAATCCTAAAAATAGGGTGCAACTGACTAACATTTTCAGCCTTCACAGCAAGATTTGGTTTGTCAGGAAATGGTGTGGGAGTAGTTCTCATATGTATAGGAGGTGCAAAGTGCAAAACAAAAATAACTCAACAAGAGTTTAACAGTCTTTCTTTATGTAAGCTATTTACAAAGGCTACAATCTGGAGCTCTAGGCTCAGCCCTGGGAAGCCCGGGAGATTCTTCTGGAACAAGAAGAATGCCAATAGAGTTTATACAAAAGGGAATGGAGAAAGACAAGGTTTAATTTGTTATCTCTGCCCCTTTCTTCAGTATTCATGCTGGCTTTGAGCATCAATAGTACTTTCAGCTTAGTTAAACTTAGAACAGTTTAGCAAGATAATAGATAAAAACACATGTAAAAAGGTGTGATTGGTTAATGCTGGCATTTTTGTATTTAGAAGCTACTGTGGATAATTATTTTTCTATGAGTTGTCTTCATTTCTATAGATAAGAGGACAGTGGATAGTTGTGAGGCTTAATTGTATTTCTATTTGCTATGGTTTCATGCTGCTTGGTTACTTTGATAGTAAATAGTTTGCAAACATCGAACCATTTCAGAGTTTTTCTTCAAGGCCATCAATACAGATGCTAAATATAGGCAAGAGACAAACTAACAACATTCTTCATTGACAGAACTTGGAAATCACAGGTGTGATGCTTGGTGAATACCTTATTTCTGCTTTAACAGATATCATGTTCTTGATTAGATTAAAATCCCAACTGAATATAGTCACACCATTTGTGCTATCTAGTATTTCCCTCCTAATTTAGAAGAAAACTTCAGCACATTACATGGCACTTGGGATAACTTGTATTTCTCTGCCAATGACAAATTGTCACAAGCACCTTGCTCAGGCAGGGAAGATTTGGAATAGCTTGGCTTTATCACAGTTTGCAATGTACTTTTGGAATTAATAGACTCCTAGAAATGAAATAACCAAAGAGATTTTTTCCCCTTGCATTTCTTTGAGGTGCTTTCTCATCAAAAGTTTTACAGTTTCACACCATGGAAAACTTCCTCTTTGTACTTAAAAATGAGAGAGTGAAAAAAACACTATTTTATTTGAAGAGTAAAGAAGATGATGGATTAAAGCAGATGTGGAGTGTTTGCAGTTATATAAGACTATTAGGAACCCTGCTTGTTCCGGCTTTTGTAATTTGTCCATGTCCTACTTTATATAACTCAATCCATTGTGAGCCCAATGTGAAATAAGCGAATACAGTATTCCATATTTCCCTTTGTCAGAAAATTAAAAAAATAAAATATAAAACAAACACAATAGTCATCATAGTTCTTGAATATAGAACTGAAGATTTTTTGAAACTTAAGGACCTAAAAAAGTAGAAAGTTAAAAGCGTTGTTTTTCTATTTTTTTTACAAAGAACAGATGTGTTTGTTACTATTGATGGACAAGCTTATCCATTTACATCAATTAATATCAACAGCAAGCACATCAATACAGAAGCTTGTCCTGACGCCTTGATTTTTTCCCATCTGACAGGTAATAGTAGGGCTGGGAAAATGTCACAACAACTTAGTCAGGCCTCACTGGCTTTAACTAGTTCACTGACAATGGGAATGCATCATGCAAAGGTTCCTTATGATTCATAATGGTCTGCATTAGTTGACTGCTGCACAAACTAGTCTTTGTCAATTAATGGTTTAAGGTCAGATTCTCTTTAGGTTTTTTCCCCCTTTCATTTTTGCATTAAGTAAAAGCAAGTTAAAATATTTATGAGCAGTACAAAAACGTGGAAACTTTCTTTAGAAACCTGTCTTTTCATATTGAGTCATAACTGAAACCAACTATGTCTGACAAAAAGAGGCTATTTTATCTTGCAGCTTGCCTGCTTATCCCCTCCCCTTGTTCTAAAAGATCTTGGCTACAATTTCTCAGATTGTGGTAGAGAAACTCCAGTGATTCAGAAACCTGCCATCGTGGCCATTTTGAATAAGGGACCAAAATATGATTCCAATAAAACTGACAAAGAATTCTCAAAACATAATCATAACAGAACTAAACTGATCAACTACACTCTGACCTCAATCCAACTTGTTAAAAGTGTAGTCTTTTTGTTAAATGTGAGTCAGGGAGGGAACAAAAAGAAATTGTATTATTATTATTTGGAAGGAAAAAAAGATAAAGGAAGAAAAGAAAGCTGAAAGAGAAAGGAAGAAGGGAGGAAAGGAAAAAAGAAAGGAAGGAAAGGAGGAAAGGAATGAAGAAGAAAGGAAGGAAGGAAGGCAGGAAGGTATGGAGGGAGAGAGGGAAGAAGAAAGTAAGGAAAAAAGAAAGGAAGGAAGGGATGGAGGGAAGAAAGAAAGAAAGGAAGGAAGAAGGGGGAAGGAAGGAAGGAAGGGAAGTATGGAGAGAAGTATGGAGGAAGGAAGGAAGAAAAGGAGGGAGGAATGAAGGAAGGAAGAAAAGGAGGAAGAAAGAAGGGATGAATGTAGGAAAGAAGAAAATGAGGGAGAAAGGAAGGAAAGAAGGGAGGGAGGAAAGGAAGGAAAGGAGGGAGGAAAAGAAGGAAGGACAGAAGGAAGGAAGGAAGAAAGGAAGGAAGGAAGGAAGGAAGGAAGGAAGGAAGGAAGGAGCGAAGGAAAGAAGGAAAGAAGGAAGGAAATGAGGGAAAAAGGAGAAAGGAAGGGAAGGAGGAAAGAAAAAAAGGAAGGAAGGAAGGAAGAAAGGAAAGAACATACACACAGGAGGTATAGAGGGAGGGAGGGAAAAAGGAAAGAAGGAAAGGAGTGAGGGAGGGAGTAAGGGAAGGAAGGAGGGAGAAAGGCAATAAGGAAAGAAGGGAGGAAGAGAGGGAAGAAGGGAAGGAGGAAAGAAAGAGGGATAGAGAAAGGAAGGAAGGGAAGAAGGAAGAAGGAAAAAAGAAGGGATAAAGGGTAAAGAAAAGAAAAGAAAAATGAAAACTAAGGCTACCATTTTAATGTCAGAGGAACCAGGACAAAAATCAGCTTCTTAGGAAAAAAACAAGAGACCAATAGAAATTATACATCAAGATGAAAGAGAAGCTGCTAGAAAACTAATCATGCCTAGAGCATCCCCTACAGGCCAACAAACCAAGTGATATTAATGGGAAATAATAAAGTGGTGAAGTAGAAAATTGATTAGGAACTGAAAATCATGAATTATGCAAATTATTCAATAAAAAGTTGGCCATGCCACATTCAAGGCATTGTTACAAAGATACAAAAGGAAATAGTTTCTGTCCTCTAGGAGCATACAATTTACTGGGAAATTAATAGCTTAAAGGACTTTGATTTAGAAGCTCAAATTCCTAATGTGTTACATACCAAACTCTTGATTTTTCATGGGAAGAGACAGAGCAAAAAAGGAAAATCAATTGTCAAAGTTACTATTAAGATAGCTTACAAAAGAAACCCCAAAACTATAGCAACATAACATAATAAAAGCATTGTTAAGATGATAGAGAATTTTTTATAGAACATATGATATTTGAAGACCATTTTACAATATAAATTCATTCTTTGTTTTTATTCCTAAAGAAAAAAGAAAACAAAATGCGATACTGTTATTATCTTTATCTTGTACTTCAAATGGTTTGAAAAATGAGGAAATATATCTTTGAGTGAGTTGAGATATTTCATTTTCTATGATCAATCAGCTTTCCCTAAAAAAAGATACTTTAAAATAGCTCCTTTTGATTACCCAATGGGGATATAAATGAAAGAAAAAAATTAAATGCAGTGTATGTATTGATAAATATGATTTCTAGAAGGATGATATTCTTCCATAGCACTAATAATTTTCAAGTTTCATTAATGTCTAACATACTGTTCTTTTTTTATAAAGGATTCATATGTGCTTCTTAGCACAATGATGACAGATTAAACTAGAGGAGCTCATATTCTTTTCTGAAAAACAACAACAAGAAGATAGAACCCAAGAAAAAAATAGAAATGTGTTTGCAGAGAAAGCATATGAAGAAGAGAGAGAGAATGGAGAGTACACAAATATTGCTTAATTGAACATCGTCTGATTCTAAGCAATTGAAACAATATGCTTGAAATAACAAGGCATTCTTTGATGAGTTTTATAGTTTAATTTTTCAAAGTCTGAATTTCTTGCTGGCCCTTGGGAGAATGAATTTCTTTTCTCCCTAGCAAAATTCAGTTTCCTGTTTCTAAGAAAGAATTATGACCACAGCAATAACAACTAAATGGAGCTGGACATAGCAGAAGGCTCTGTGGAATTATTGGATTTTAATTTGTTCATACAAACATGCTTTAATGATTGGGGGAATGAAAAAAAAATCCAAATCATATTCCCATAGGAAAAACTGAATTTTATCCCTAGGTTCAGTACCTATGTGTAGTGTTCACCTTGCATATTTTGCACAAGATTATGGAGTTACAATCTTGAGCCTTTTGAGGTAATGCTTTTATATTTATATTTTATATTCAATGAAAGAACTAGATAAGCATGGATTTGATATGAATAATAGTAACTTTTATGTAGCCTATTATATATATATCAGGAACTTTACAATTATTGGCTCAATTGTTTCTCACAAGGAACTATTATCATCCCCATTTTTAAAAAATTAAAACCTTTTGTTTTCAAAATATATTCATGGATAATTTTCCATATTCACCCCTTCAAAATTTTGTGTTCTTATTTTTTCTCTCCTTTCCCCCCACCCCTCTCCTAGTTGACAAGCGATTCAACATGTTAAATATATGAAATTCCTCTACACATATTTATACAAATATGTTGCTCAAGAAAAATCAGATCAAAATGGAAAAAAAATGAGAAAGAAAACAAAATGCAAGCAAACAACAACAAAAAGAGTGAAAATACTGTGTTGTGGGCCACATTCAGTTCCCATTGTCTTCTCTGGGTATAAATGGCTTGCTTTCTTCATCATAAGACCATTTGAACTGGTCTGAATCACCTCATTGTTGATGAGAGCTATGTCCATCAAAATTGATCATCATATAATCTTGCTTTTGCCATATATAATGATATGATTCTGCTCATTTTACTTGACATTAGTTCATGTAAGTCTCTTTTGGCCTCTCTGAAATCATCCTGCTGATCATTTCTTGTAAAACAATAATGTTCCATAACATTCAAATACCATAACTTGTTCAGCCATTCTCCAACTGACAGGCATCCAATGAGTTTTTTAGTTTTTTACCACTAAAAAAGGGCTGCCACAAGCATTTTTGCACATGTGGGCCCCTTTCCTGTCTTTATGATCTTTTTAGGATGCAAACTTAGTAGAAACACTGCTATATCAAATCATATGCACAGTTTGATAGCCTCTTGGGGATAGTGCCAAATTGCTTTCCAAAATGTTTGAATCAGTTCACAACTCCACCAACAATGTATTAGTGTCCCAGTTTTCCCACATGATCCAATGTTGTGCCACAGTTCCCATGTCTCAGTTTCCCCCAGTTGCTCTGTTTCAGTTTCCCTTGATTGTTCTGCCCAAAAATAGCAATCTCCTTCCTTCTGACCATCCAAAATAATTGGACTCACATTCCAATGGAGTCGTAAAACCTCCAGATGATCCATCTCTACATACCCCTTATCTTTTTGGCTTCAGACTTACTGTTTCCTAGCTCTGTCCCAAGCTTCCTTTACTCCCTATCTGTCAGAATTGAATTGATAGCCCTTCCTGGAACTCAGTTCTCTTCCCCACCCAGTGCTCAAACCCCTCCTTTTGTAACTTCTGCCTCATGAGCCTTTTGTTCCCAAAATTTTATAAAAATGTTATGACCAAACTTACTATTGGCTGGACCTGCTTGAGATCCAGTTGGCTGGCATGTCTGTCAGTCTAAACTCACAATGGACTGTGTGCTTTCAGACAAGAGTCCCAGCAGTCCCGATCCATAGCTATGGATTCTGAACTCTCAATTAACATCAATAAAGTATTATCTAATCTCCAATGTGTGATACAGGCTCAGTTTCTCCCTGAGCATTATACCAACATTCATCAGTATATTTTCTTGTCATCTTAGCCAATCTGAGAGGTGTGTAGTGGTACCTCAGAGTTGTCTAAATTTGCATTTCTCTGATCAATACTTATTTAGAACACCTTTTCATATGACTAGAAATGGTTTTAATTTCTTCATCTGAAAATTGCCTGTTCATATCCTCTGACCATTTATCAATTAGAGAATTGCTTGAAGGATAATAAATTTGAGTCAATTCTCTACATATTTTAGAAATGAGGCCTTTATCAGAGCCCTTGAAAGTAAAATTTGTTCCCAGTTTATTGCTTCTCTTCTAATTGTATTTGCATTGCTTTTGTTTGTACAAAAGCTTTTTAGCTTAATATAATCAAAATTCTTTATTTTGCATTCAACAATGTACTCAAGTCCTTCTTTGGCCACAAATTCTTTCCTTCTCCACAGATTTGAGAGCTAAACTATCCTTTGTTCTTCTAATTTGCTTATAATATCATTCTTTATGACTAAATAATGAAACCATTTTGATCTTATCTTGGTATAGAGCGTTAGGTGTGGATCAGTGCCTAGTTCCTGCCATACTGATTTCCAATTTTCCCAGCAGCTTTTCTCAAATAGTGAGTTCTTATTTCTAAAGTTGAGATCATTGGTTTTGTCAAACACTAGATTACTATAGTCATTGAGTATTTTGTCCTATAAACCTTACCTATTCCACTGATCAACTACTCTGTTTCTTAGCCAGTACCAAATGGTTTTGATGACTACTGCTTTATAATATGGCTTTAGGCCTGGTACAGTTAGGCCATCTTCATTTGTATTTTGTGTCATTAATTCCCTTGTAATTCTTGATCTTTTTTCTTCTTCCAGATGAATTTTGTTATTATTTTTTCTAGCTCTGTGAAATAATTTCTTGGGAGTTTGATTGGTGTGGCATTAATGAGTAGATTAATTTAAATAGTATTATCATTTTTATTACATTAGTTTGGACTACCCATGAGCACTGGATATTTTTCCAAGAGATTAGCTCTGACTTTGTTTGCATGGAAAGTGTTCTTGACTTTGCCTTGTCAGGTAAACTTCCAAATATTTTATATTATCTACTTATTTTAAATGGAATTTCTCTTTGTATCTCTCGCTATTGGACTTTGTTGGTAATATATAAAAATTCTGATGAAACTTTTCTTAAGTTGTAAATTGTTTCTAGTAGTTTTTTAATTGATTCTCTAGGATTCTCTTAGTATACAATCATATCATCTGCAAAGAGTTATAATTTGGTTTCCTCCTTAACCTATTCTAATTCCTTTTATCTTTTTTTTATTCTCCTCTAAAAATTCTAATACAATTTTGAATAGTAATGATGATAGTGGGCAGTCTTGTTTCACCCTTGCTCTTATTGGGAATGGCTCTGGTTTATCCCCATTACATCTGATGCTTACTTATATCCCCATTTTACACTAAAGGAATCTGAAGCAAGTAAAAGAAAAGTGACTTGACCAAAGTTATAAAGTTAGGAGTTTAAACTTACTTCTATAACTGTGCCATCTAGCAGCTTGAGAGCATATTGTAAATGTGGAAGATTTCAAAAGTTAGGAGTACTCTTTGATAAAGACTTTGCAAAGTACCTTCTAGATTCAAAAATATACAAAATATTTTTCTCATGTGAAATGTAGCTTATTTCTTCCCATCTGTGCAGGTAAGTCTTTTTTATTTCAACTCATACCTACTGGTTATTTTTAAAAATATATATTAAAGCATATCTAGTAATATTGTGAAACTCCTTGTTGAAAAAATTACAATTTGCAATGAAATTGACTAGAGATACTTTTTAAATTTTGTTACTGTGGGTTAGATTATTTAGTAGTTTTGATGCCCAACTTCCTCATGCATGAAATCGATATTAATATTAGTATCAGGGTAATTGTAAGGACCAGTTGAGATAATATATATAAAGAGCTATTCAGTTCTATGGTAATATTATTAGTGATAGTAATATATTTTAAAAAATATCTGATTAAGACTTGTAACTCCATTGGTGTAAAACACTCACAGTGAATAAAGACTCTGTTACATTCTCTGCAACTTGATGAATTACCTGGGACACTGAGAGGTTAAGTGATTTACCCAGGCTAACCCTGCCAGCATGTATAAGAGGTGGGACTGGAACTTGGTTCTTCCTAAATTGAGGCTGGCTCTTCAGGCACTATATCATAAAGAATCATTACTAAATGAATCAATGAATAAATGAATAATTGAGAAAAGGGCAGTTTAAATAATATACCAGATCATATAGTATAACTTGTAGGAATTTATACCAGGGATGCAGGGATGGTTCATTATTAGGAAAACTATCAGAATAACTGACCATATCACTAATAAAAACAACAGAAATATGATTATATAAATAGATGCAAAATAATGCTTTGACAAAATACAATACCTATTCCCATTAAGAACACCACAAAGCATAGGAATCAATGCATTCTGTCTTAAAATAATAAGTGTTGTGGTTCAACTGTTTTTTAATTTTGTCTGAGTCTTCATGAACCCCTTTGGGATCTTTTTAGAAAATATATTTGAGTGGTTTCAATTTTCTTCTCTAGATCATTTTATTGATGAGGAATTAATGCAAATAAGGTTAAGTGTCTTGTCCATGGTCACACAGCTTGTAAAATATCTTCGGTCAGATTTGAACTCAGGGGTACTCTTCTTTACTTTAGGTCCAGCATTCTATCTAATGCGCCACATAGCTGCTTCATAAAATGCTAAGTAGTAGTTATCTAAAATCAATAATAAGCATTATCTATAGCAAGGATAAAGTTGAAACCTTTCCAGTAAAATCAGAATAGAAACAAGGAAGTCCATGATTACCACTATTATTCAATATCAATAGGACAAGAAAGAAAACGAAAATGAAGGGATAAATATAGAAAATAGGGAAATAAAACTCACTCTTTGCAACTTACATATATAGAAAACCCTATAGAATAAACTAGAAAAACCTATAATAAATGCAAAGTGAAACATTAACAACTTTATTAAAGTTGTAGGATGTAAAATAAAACTACATAAATCATCAATAAACATCTTTGAGACTGTACCTCCTTTCTAATGGGTTAACTTTTTTTTTCATAATCTTGTTTTTCTTGGATGGTTTTAAATTTTTTCTTTAGTTTTTTTTCAGTGTCTCTCATTTGATTTTTTCATTTTTTTTTACATTATTTTATACTCTCTCTGGACAGGAAGCTATTTCATGTTATTCTCTGGGGTAGAAGCTTTTTTATTTTTAACTAAAGTATCCTTCCCTGAAGATGGATACCACTCTTCCCTGTTCCCATAATATGTCTCAATCATGGGGCTCATTCTTCTTTGCCAGTTCATTATTTTTTAAATAAGAGGTATTAGTATAAGTATCTCTAATTGTGGGGCGAGGGATGTGCTTCAGCTCTCCATTCTGACCAGGAACCCCAAACCAAAAGCTTCACCCTCCTGTGACTACCTATAGCTAGCAGTGCTCCTCCCCTTCTGCTTCTGCATTCACCAGATTCTGGTTCCTTCTCGCCCAATGTCTAATCTCAACAGCACAGCTAGTTCTGGCATTCCCAATTAGTCGAGTTACACTTTGTTTTCCTGGAGTCAAACCTCCACTCAAAAACAGTTTGGGAGGTGAAAGTCTCTGTGGTTCCTGCTGAGGCTTCAGCCATAACAAGTCAGCCCCTGGGGTTCTCCATTGATGTTTCTCCAGAACTAGCCTGGAGCTGTTTGTAGTTGAGATAGGTTAATCCCGGCCTGGGATCTTTTCAGTAGTGTCAGAAGTCCTGTTCTGCCCCACATCTTCTTGGTTTTTCATCCATCTATGTTTGCCATGAGGCACAAATCTGTTCTATTTGTGAGGGAAATCAGGAGAGCTTAAATTTTACCAACCTACTCTGCCATCTTCCCAGAATCCTCCTTCCAAATAATTTTTTTTAAAAAGCAAAAGAAAAACAAGTCAGTATGTTCCAAGAAGTGATATTTCTGGGAAAACAAATACAGAACTTTGAATAAAAAAAAGAAAACTCCTGGCTTCAAATATATTATTTTGCAAAGCAGAAAAACAAGTGGTGGTTAGGGAGAGAAGTTCTGATTGGTAAATTTACAGGGCTGGCGAATGGAGTCTTAGAATTTGTTATGGAATACTCTTTTCAGGAATGAAAGTATTGATTTGTTTACTCTATCAAGAGTATGACAGTAAAATTTATGGGGAGGTAATATATATGCTCAAAAGATGATAAGAACATAACTGGAGTTAGTGTGGTGAGTTGACTCTCGCTAAGTAAGAAGGTACAACCCTAGAAAGACATATTGACATACAATGCAGGGAATCTAGGACAAGTTATAAGTGGTTAACCTTTTCTATCAGGATAATATAGTTCCAAGCATGATCTAGATATGTGCTCAAATAGAAGGTCAGCTTTCAATTATCTGAAAACAGATTTTTATAAGATGTTCCCAAATCTGTCTTTTAATTTTTATTGATATTACTTTTTTTAAAAGTAATTTTTTAAAGTCCTTCATAAATCTATTGGAGGAGTGGTTGCAAAATAAGGTCTCAGTAAACTATAGATACTTGCATTTCCTAGAAGATCTAATAAAAGACCTTGCACTTTGTATAAGTTCAACAAATATTTGTTGAATTAATGAATGAATGCATTACTATCATTTCCGTTTGTGGCATCCCTACATGATGACATTTAGATAGAATAGGATGACTCTTTTTTTTTTCAAAGTAATACGTTTACATTCTGACTTAAAGGAAGTTTTCATTTAAGGTTCTCAAAAATCCAGTCACCACTTTCAAGTTCAGCAACTACTATTTCTCTTTTTCCATAATATGGAGCTACAAACAACAGAGGAAAATGGAAAGAAAATGAGGTGAGAAATCTGAAGCCTTGCGTTATAATTCTACTTCTTCTAATCTTAAGGAAGACACTTAACCCTCTTGGGATTTTGTTTCCAAATATCAAAAATGAAAGGAGTTGATTAGGTAAGTAATAAAGTCTCTTCCAGCTCAAAAATATGTTTTTTTGAGAGACTGACAATCTCAGAACTAGGAACAAGAAAGGCATATTCTCTAAAAAAATTTCGAGTAGCAAACATTCTTAAAGCCATAAATTACTAAATAAAATAAAAACGTAAAAATCCATCCTATACATTGACTCAGTGATACTTACACAAGATTTTTCCACCAAAGATCAAAGAGAGAAAGAATCCAATGTATTAAAACAAACAAACAAATGAACAAAAAATGGTTTTTATTCTGTCAAATAATAGGAAATTAAGGGCATGTCCATCAGTTGAGGTATGGCTAAACTGAATTACATTATAAGTATGTAATGGAATACTATTGTACTCTAAGAAATTACAAAAGGGGTGGTCTTAGTGAAATCTTGAAGGATTGAATGAGCAGAATAAAGTGAGCAGAAGCAGAAGAGCAAATTATATTACTACAATAGTATTATAAAAAGAACAATTTTGTAAGACCTAAGAATACTAATGCATAAAATTATTAAATGTTATTACAGAAGGCAAAATGTTACCTTCCTTTTGACAGAGAGAGATTATTGATTATGAAGCATGAAACACCAATATTTTTGGACATGACCAACATAGTTATGGGGAAAAGATAGAGCATGCTGTTTATAAATAAATATTTTCTCCCTCTGGTATGACTAATTTTGGAAATAACTTGCTTCTTACTTGATTAAAAACCTGAGGACAGAGCTTTGTCCAGGGGAATACTGACTTTTTTTTTGAGGTGATGGAGAAAATTAATTATATGTGATAATCCATTTTGTACCTCTTCCTATTTAAGTAAAAAGAGGAGAGTTAGATACTTAGCCAAACAAAGCAGCATGGATTATAAGAAAAAAAAATGCTCCATTTGTACTCAAAGGACCTTTATATGCCAATGTTATACTTATTAACTTCAGAAAATTTTTGTGTATATGCATGCATATGTATATATATGTACATATATATATATATAAACTTGTATGTATATATACATATACACACACACATATATGCAAGGTTGTCTATGTCTGTGTCTATATATCTATAATTGGATGCTATCTCAGCACTATTTTGGAACCAAAAACTAGAAACCATGTGAGTAAATATGAAATGGGAAATAGGTATAAAATGGGAAATTATTGTATCATAAGAAATGATGGCTTTAAAGAATTCAAGGAAACCAGAGAAGGTTCCTATCAACTGACCCAGAGAACCAGGAAGAATAAAAATAATACACAATGGTTTCAGTAATGTTAAAGAAAAGAACAGTGAGAAGCATTATAACTATATGAAAAAAGAGTTACTTCAGGGGATTTGATGAATCATGTTTCCCCTCCCTTCCCTTAAAAGAGATGAGGAATGATGCAATTGTTATCAGTCATGGCCATAGCCAATATGTTAATTTGCTTTGCTTACCTGGTTTTTTGTTTTGTTTTCTTTTGTTTTTGCAATGAAGAACTCTCCTATTGCTTGAGGGTTGGGGTAGGAGTCATGAGAAAGAGACAGTGATTTAAAAAAAAAAACACATATTTTAAAACTCTACTTGTCTTTATATCCTCAGCACTTGTCACAATATCTGGAACATGGCAACTATGTTTCAGATATATAATTCAGAATAAATGCTCAGATAATAATATTTTCATTTTCATAAACTTATTTGATAGAATAATCCTCACAAGATTAATTAAGCTTAATTCACAAGATTGTGAAACTAAATAAAATAAAAAAGCTAAAATACTAAATAACCTATTTTTAAAAATTTTCTTATTTGATGAGCCAATCTATTTCCCTTATTATTTATGAAATCAGAGTCTATTAACTTGTTTTTTAAATTTTTATTTTTATTTTTTATTAAAGCTTTTTATTTGCATAACATATATGGGTAGTTCCTCAACATTGATCCTTACAAAGCTTTCCGTTATAAATTTTCCCCCCTAGTCCCCCTCCCTTCACTAGATGGCAGGAAGTCCACTATATGTTAATTATATTAAAATACTTGACAAATCAAATATATGTATACATATTTCTATACTTATCTTGCTGTGCAAGAAAAATGGTATCTACGTGAACAAAAAATATCTGAGAAAGGAAACCCAATGCACACAAATATCAATAGAGATCATGGAAATAATATGTTGTGGTCCACATTTCATATCCCTCTCTCTGGGTGCATATGGCTTTCTTCACTGAAAAATTGGAACTGGTTTCAGACATTTCATTGTTGAAGAAAACCATGTTCATAAGAATTGATCATCATAAAATATTGTTGTTGCTGTGTATAATGATCTCCTGGTTCTACTTGTTTCACTCAGCATCAGTTCATGCAAGTCACTCCAGGCTTCTCTGAAATCATCCTGCTGGTTGTTTCTTACAGAACAATAATATTCCATAACATTCATGTACCATAATTTATTCAACCACTCTCCAATTCATGGGCATCCATTCAGTTTCCAGTTTCTAGCCATTAAAAAAGGGCTGCCACAAACATTCTTGCACATGTGGGGCCCTTTCTTTCCTTTATGATTTCTTTGGGATATAAGCCCACTAGAAACACTGCTGGGTCAGAGGGTAGGCACAGCTAGATAACTTTTTGAGCATAGCTCCAAATTGTTCTCCAGAATGGTTGGATCTGTTCACAGTTCACCAACAATGTATTAGTGTCCCACTTTTCCCACACCCCCCTCCAACAATCATCATTATCTTTTCCTGTCATCTTAGCCAATCTGACAGGTGTGTAGTGGTATCTCAAAGTTGTTTTAATTTGCATTTCTCTGATTAATAGTGATTTGGAGCACCTTTTCATATGATTAGAAATGGTTTTAATTTCATCACCTAAAAATTGTCTTTTCATATCCCTTGACCATTTATCTATTGAAGAGTGGCTTGAATTCTTATAAATATGAGACAATTCTCTATATATTTTAGAAATGAGGCATTTATCTGAACCCTTAAATGTAAAGATGATTTCCCAATTTGATGCTTCCCTCCTAATCTTGTCTGCATCATTTTTGTTTGTACAGAAACTTTTTAATTTAATATAATCAAAATTATCTATCTGTTGTTCAATTAAGGGTTCTAGATCTTCTTTGGACGTAAATTTATTCCATATCTACAGGTCTCAGAGGTAAACTATGCTATGTTCCTCTAATCTGCTTACAATATCACTCTTTATATCTAGATCATGAACCCATTTAGATCTTATCTTGGTATGTGATGTTAGGTGTGGGTTAAGTCCTAATTTCTTCCACATTAGTTTCCAATTTTCCCAGCAGTTTTTGCCAAATAGTGAGTACTTATCCCAAAAGCTGGGGTCTTTGGGTTTATCAAACACTAAATTGCTGAAGTTATTGCCTAGTTTGTCCAGATATCCTATCCTATGCCACTGATCGACTGCTCTATTTCTCAGCCAGTACCAAATGGTTTTGATGACTGCTGCTTTATAATATAGTTTTAGATCTGGTATAGGAAGGCCACCTTCATCAGCCTTTTTTTTCATTAATGCCCTTGAAATTCTAGACCTTTTGTTCTTCCAAATGAACTTTGCTACTATTTTTTCTAGATCTGTAAAATAATTTCTTGGGAGTTTGATTGGTATGACACTAAATAAGTAGATTAGTTTCAGGAGTATTGTCATTTTTATTATAGTCTCTTGGCCTACCCATGAGCACTTAATGTTTTTCCAATTGAATAGTTTTGATTTTATTTGTTTGGAAAGTGTTTTGTAATTTAGTTCGTATACATTCTGACTTTTCCTTGGCAGATAGATTCCAAAATATTTTATACTATCATCTGTTATTTTGAATGAAATTTCTTTTTGTATCTCTTGCTGCTGAACTTTGTTGGTAGTATATAAAACTGCTGATGATTAATGTGGATTTATTTGAATCCTGCAACTTTGCTAAAGGTGTGAATTGTTTCTAGTAGTTTTTTTTTATTTGAGTCTCTAGGGTTCTCTAACTATACCATCATGTCAACTGCAAAGAGTGATAATTTGGTTTCCTCATTACCTACTCTAATATTTTTTATTTCTTTTTCTTCTCTTATTGCTAAAGGTAACATTTCTAATACAATATTGAAAAGTAATGGTGACAGTAGGCAGCCTTGTTTCACTCCTGATCTTCTTGGGAATGGTTCTATTTTGTCTCCATTACATATGATCCTTGCTGATGGTTTTAAGTAGATGCTACTATTCATTTTAAGGAAAAAATCCATTTATTCCTATACTCTCTAGTGTTTTCAATAGGAATGGGTGTTGGATTTTATCAAATGCTTTTTCTGCATCTATTGAGATAATCATATGTTTTTGTTAATTTGGCTATTAATATAATTGATTATGCTGATAGTTTTCCTAATATTGAACCAGACCTGCATTCTTGGTATAAATCCTGCTTAGTCATAGTGCACTATTCTGGGGATGACTTTCTGTAATCTCACTGCTAATATCTTATTTAAAATTTTTGCATCATTGTTGGTGGAGCTGTGAGCAGATACAGCCATTCTGGAGAGCAGTTTGGAGCTATGCTCAAAAAGTTATCAAAATGTGCATACCCTTTGACCCAGCAGCATTTCTATTGGGCTTATATCCCAAAGAAATCATAAAGGAATGAAAGGGCCCCACATGTGCAAGAATGTTTGTGGCAGCTCTTTTTGTAGTGGCTAGAAACTGGAAATTGAATAGATGCCCTTCAATTGGAGAATGGCTGAATAAATTATGGTATATGAATATTATGGAATATTGTTGTTCTGTAAGAAATGACCAGCAGGACGATTTCAGAGAGGCTTGGAGAGACTTGCATGAGCTGATGCTGAGTGAAATGAGCAGAACCATGAGATCATTATACACGGCAACAACAATACTATATGAGGATCAATTCTGATGGACATGGCTCGCTTCAACAATGAAATGTTTCAAACCACCTCCAATTGTTCACTGAAGAAAGCCATATATACCCAGAGGGATGTGAAATGTGGACCACAACATAACATTCTCATACTCCTTGATTGATTTTTGCTTACATTGTGTTTCCTTTATCTGATATATCTTTTGTGTAGAAAAGATTTTTCTTGCACAACAATGATAAGTTTGGAAATATGTATACGTATATTCGATTTGCCAATATTTTAACATAATTAACATGTAGTGGATATCCTGCCATCTAGGGGAGGGGTGGCGAGTTGGGGGGAAAATTTGTAACAGAAAGCTATGTAAGGGTTAATGTTGAAGAATTACCCACACATATGTTATGCAAATAAAATTTTTAAAAAATTAAAAAAAATTTTGCATCAATATTCATTAGGGAAATTGGTCTATAGTTTTCTTTCTCTGTTTTCACCCTAGCTCATTTAGCTATCAGCACCATATCAGTATCATAGAAGGAATTATGTACTATACCTTCTGTCCCTATTTTTCAAATAGTTTATATAGTTTTGGAATTAATTGATCTTTGAATGTTTGGTAGAATTCACATGTAAATCCATCTGGTCCTGGAGATTTTTTCTTAGGGAGTTGGTTATTAGCTTGTTCTATTTCTTTTTCTAATATGGGGCTATTTAAATAATTTATTTCCTCTTCTGTTACCCTGGGCAATCTATATTTTTGTAGATATTCCTCCATTTCATTTAGAATTATCAAATTTACTGTCATAAAGTTGGGCAAAGTAACTGCTAATTATTACTCTAATTTTCTCTACATTGGAGGAAAGTTCTCCCTTATCATTTTTGAGACTATTTGATTTTCCTCTTTCCTTTTTCTTATCAAATCAACTAAAGGCTTATCTATTTTGTTGTTTTTTTCATAAAAGCAACTCAGTTTTATTTTTATTTCTTAATTCAATAGCTTTCTTATTTTCAATTTTATTAATTCTGCCTTCTATTTTTAGAATTTCCAATTTGGTAATTAATTTAGGGTTTTAGTTTCTTATTTTTCTAGTTTTTTTTAATAATAAGCCCAATTCATTGATCTTTTCTTTCTCTATTTTATGCAAGTAAACATCTAGAGAGATAAAATTTAGGGTTTGGCCATATCCCACAAATTTTGGTATGTGGTCTCATTATTTTCATTCTCCTGGATGAAATTATTGATTGTATCTATGATTTGCTCTTTCACCCATTCATTCTTCAGGATTAGTTTATTTAATTTCCAATTAACTTTTGGTCTATTTTCTCCTGGCCTTATATTGCATGTGATTTTTATTGCATCATGATCTGAAAAAGATGCATTTATTATTTCTGCCTTTCTGCATTTGATTTTGATTTTTTTATGCCCTAACACACGGTCAGTTTTTGAAAAAAGTTCCATGAATTGCTGAGAAACAAGTAAACTCCCTATTGTCTCCATTCAATTTTCTCCAAAGATCTATCATACCTAACTTTTCAAACAATTGGTTTACCTCCCTAGTTTCTTTCTTTTTTATTTTGTGGTTTGATTTATCTAATTCTGAGAGAGCAAGGTTCAGATCCCCCACTAGTATAGTTTGGCTATCTATTTCTTCTTGCATCTCTCTTAATTTCTCCTCTAGAAATTTGGATAATATACCACTTGGTGCATATATATTTAGTATTGATATTGCTACATTATTTATGGTACCCTTTAATAAAATATAGTTTCCTTCATTTTCTCTTTTGATTAGATCTATCTTGGCTTTTACTTGATCTGATATCAAGATTACTACCCCTGCTTTTTTTTTGTTCACCTGAAGCATAATAAGTTCTGCTCCAGCCTTTTACCTTCACCCTGTATGTGTCCCTATGCTTTAGATGTGTTTCTTGTAGATAACATATTGTTGGATTCTGGTTTTTAATCCTGTCTGCTATCTGCCTCTGCTTTATGGGAGAATTTCATCCCATTCACATTCACTGTTAGAATAACTAATTCTGTATTCCCTGCCATCTATTTACCTAAGTTATGTAAGTTATGTTTTTCCCTTTCCTTTCCCCTTTCTCCCTTCCCCCCTTCTAAGTATTTCGCTTTTGATGACCCCCTCCCCAAACAATCCTCTCTCCTTTAGAGCCCCTCCCCCTTTTTTACTCCCTTCCCCTGATTCTTCTAATTTCCCTTCTACTAGTCTATCCCTTTCTTTTCCTTCTTTCCCTCCCATTTCCCTATAAGGAAGGGCAAGTTTCTCTGTGAAACCAAATGTGTCTGATATAGTCTTTTATAGCCCAGTCTGATGAGAGTATGATTTACACCCTTCTTTCCCTCAATTATATTAGGTTTTCTTTGCCTCTTCATGAGATTTTACCTTATTTTTATCTCCTTTTTTTAAAACTTACTTTACTACCTTTTCCATCTTTGTCCCAGTATGCTAGCCTTTCCCCCTCTAGTTTTCTTTTTCTTATTGTTGCAGTAATGTCAAATTATGCTCCCAATCTTTAAGTATCCCCATAGTAGAAATAAAGGTCTCGAGTCCTTTCCTTTTTACCTTTTTATGCTTCTCTTGAGTTCTGTGTTTGAAAGTCAAATTTTTTGTTCAGATCTGGTCTTTTCATTAGAAATAGGTGAAATTCACCTGTATCATTAAATAACCTTCTTCTTCCCTGGAGGATAATGCTCATTCTAGCTGGATAGGTTATTGTTGTCTGTAATCCAAGTTCCTTTGCCTTTCAGAATATCTGGTTCTAGGCCCTCAGATGCTTCAATGTGGAGGCTGACAGAGCCTGTGTGATTCTAATTATAGATCCTCGGTATTTAAATTGTTTCTTTCTAGCTGCTAGCAATATCTTTTCCTTGGTGCAGTAGTCCTGATATTTAGTCACTATATTCCTTGGGGTTTTAATTTTGACGTCTCTTTCAGGAGGTGTTCGGTGAATTCTTTCAATGATGATTTTGCCTTCTGATTCTACAACCTCAGGGCAGTTTTCTTTCAGAATTTCCTGGAAGATAATGCTTAGACTCTTTCTTTCATCATGGCTTTCAGGAAGTACAATAATCCTTAGATTGTCTCTTCTAGATCTGTTTTCTAAGTCAGTTGTTTTTCCTAGGAGATATTTCATATTTTCTTCTATTTTTTTTTCATTTTTCTTGTTTTTGTTTGTCTGATTCTTGAAGTCTTATTGAGTCATTCACTTGCATTTGTTCAATTCTTATTTTTAATGTGTTTTCTTCAGTTACCTTTTTAGCTCCTTTTGTAACTGGCCAATTTGTTCATTGCATACTTTTTCCACTTCCCCAATTTTGTTTTTCAATAAATTTGTGTCTTTTTCATATATCTTTTGCAGGGCATTATATCCTTGCACTGATCTCAGTTTATTTTCCCATTTATCTTCCAGCTCTCTTTTGAGATTCTTTATGCAATCTTCCAGGACGGCCTTGTAGAAGGGGGACCAGGTTATATCTCCCTTGATGGCTTCCTCTGGAGTTGCTTTGCCTATAGGAACCTCAGGATCTGGGGTCTGCCCTTCTTTCTCTCAATAAAAGCTGTCTATGGTGAGAGCTTTCTTCTGCTTCTTACTCATTTTTTAGAAAGCTTGGGGTCTGTTTAAAGCTAAAGAAGCTAAGGCTGTGGTAGTTTGCCCTGGGGCAATTCCACTAATTAACTTCTGGTGCTGTGCAGGTGGGCCTAGGACTTTGCCCAATTTACTCCTTATAAAAGGCAAATCTTCAAAAAACACCTGCCCCAAATCAGGGCAGAGTATACCAAGCCTCAGAAATACTCCCCGGGTGTTTGGAGTTTCTGCCATGCTGACCTGAGTCCCACCCAGTTCTCTGCCCTCTGTTCCAGAGCTGCACCGAGCAAAATGCTTACCTTGCTGCCCGACTGAAACAGACCTGCTATGAAGTTCTTCAGAGGTAACTGCAAGCACTGTTTCATAGTCCAAATATTTCTGGTTTTGTTGACTTAAAGATCAGTTCAGAGGCTTATTTTATTGTTGATTTGAGAGGAGGTCAGAGGAGGACACAGAGAATCACTAGTTCACTCTGCCATCTTCAGAGTCTATTAAGTTGTAAAGACTTACTAGAATTTTTTGTTCTGCTTTTTCCAGTATCTGATGGAAACTTTTTTTTTCATCCCTACTTTCTGCTAAGTATAAAAGACCATTGGGAAAGATCCTATCTCCTCTGAATATATCTCCTATCATCATGATTTGTTCTGGCCAACTGGGTAGTTTTATTGAAATTATTGAGGACTGTTTAACAATATCTAGGAGAGGGAGGGAGAAGGAGATCCCATTCAATCTGGGAGGAAAAAATATTTATAATCCTTATTTAATTTAGATTTAAAATGCTTGGAAAGATTGACTCTAAGACTGGATGGTTTGAATTTATATCCACTTCTAGTGACCTTTTCAGATATAGTCTTTCTGAATTTACATATGCTCTTTGTCCCTTAGAAGCATGATATGAAGGGAAACATTTAAAATCAGAGGATTTCAGTTCAAGCCTTACCTTTGTTACTTTGGGTGAATACCTTAATGAATTACCTAAATTAGACTTATACTTCTTTTAGCCCCTCTAAAAAGTGACAAATCAATTAGAAATTAAGTGATGCTTAATTATTAATTAAATTAATTATGTTAAATTAAGCATAATGGATTTTGGATTCAGGAAGACCAATGGAATCAAGAGAAAGAGAGTTTAGGAAAGTCAGTACCTCTCTGCTTTGTGGTTAGGTGGTTGATGAAGTGTAAGTGTTAACAAATGGTCAAAGCTCTGCAGCCAAAACAAAGATCTCCTAGATTGACTCCATGTTGAATTAGATTAACAAGACTTCATCTCTAAAGCTCAATCTTTCACAAATAAAGATTGGCTGAAAGCTAATTGTCAAAAGTGTCTAGAAATGTTGAAGAATTACTATCCACTATGTACCATTTCACTATCTTAGCAGGATCAGTAATCTTTGACCACTGAATTAAAGACAATTATTCTCCTTATCAGAATTTTTCTTCCTCCCTACTTTGTCACTCTCTCCTTAGGTGTTCACAAAAAAGAATAGACAAAATGTTTTTTCTCAAAGAAATTGTGACAAGAAATAAAGTCTAGAAAGGGAGAGAACACAATGGAGATGTAAATAGTTCAGGTAAATCATGGTTCCCTTCTTCCCTGACAGATGAGATTTTGATTTCTCTGGAGCAGTCCTGAGAAGACAGGTATAGGAATCAACAGAAAACTGTTGCAGTTGATTAATATTATGGAATTCGTTCAGTAAGCCAGTAGTTTAATTTGCCTTGGTATTAGCACTGAACACAAACTAGCCAAGTATTGTCATCTTCTGTGTTTCTTCTCTATGGCCTTCCACAAATACTCTAATATGTTTGAGAACTAATTCTAGATCTTTTAGCATTTGTAGATACTAGTGAAAATTTTATTCATTTATTATTAACTTTTTTCCATGTGACTGCTATACTCCTTTTTCTAAGTGTTCTTTTTCTTGATTTCTTTTGTGCAATTCCATGTCCCATGTTGTCAATGGTAATTTATTGAAGTCTAGTAAGATTATCATCAATCTCTCTATTGCTCTTTGGGAGATCTAAGATTTCTAGTTACTGTGTTAATTCTGATAAACCAGATTTATGGAAATCAACCTTGCCATGAAATGATATAAAGATTCCATCATTATCCCTGTCCAGGAGGATAAAAGGGAATATAAAGCAAAATGAATGCTATTTGAATTGAAATGAGAAGACATACCACCTACCTCTTTAGCAAATGACTAAATGTGAAATCACAAAACCTAAGTTATTAGTTGAATTTCTTAATCTTGTTTCTAACTGTAAAATAGGTGTAGGGATAGGGATTAGCCTTTCAATTTTATTGACAAAAGGGATTTAGGGTTTAGAAATCTTCCCTGTTGATGCAGGTAGCAAACTTCATAACCAAAGTCTCTTAAAGACTTCCCTAGTACACTGAGGTATTAGGTGACTCATCCAGGTTCACACAGATAGCTATGTACACATTGTGTCATATTGCTCAAGCAGTAAGATGGAGATGATTACATGACTTACAAGACTTTCATAGAAGAAATGAGTGTTGTTGACTAAAGTTTTGTTTGACTATAAGTATTCTGTGACCTGGTCCATTAGGAATTGTTACTGACTTATGTGACAAAATAGTGCATGCTAATGTGAGAATTATGAATAATAGATGAAAAAGAGCTAATAGAGTACTTTAAAAGGGACTACTTCTGCATGAAGTCCTGCATTGTTACTACTTTTATGTCTGTTTGCTTTCTAATTCAGGAGGAAGGGACTATATTTTTTTCCTTTATGCTTGAAAAAAAGTGTGAAGCATTTATGATTGTTATGTGAAAAGCACTTTTAAAATATGGCATAAAACTTTTCATTAAAATTAAAATCCATTTTGGAAATCTAAAGAAAGAATTCACCTTAGAGAATCTGAGTTGATGTCTGATAAATTTAAAAATACGTTCTGCCCCCTTTATTTCAGTCCTCACTTATGTAAATTGAAATATAAACACATTTTGTATTTTTTTCCATTTGCATTATATCCTGTATATAATCATATTTGAACTGATGTTTTATCTGTCATTAAAATGCATAGAGAAATAAAATGCCAATTATCTAAAAAGTACTTATGTTGAATTTCTCTAGTGAGTTTTAATGTAAGGGTAAAAATGAAATGAGTGGATATAAATATACCAAACATAATTTTGGTAATTATTGATAAAAATGTATGACCATGAAAACCAATTTGAAATGAAAGTGAATAGCACAGGGGATGGAGAAAAGGGACAAACACTTTTCTTCATTCATTACTTGTAGAAAGTCATAAGATGATGGTTGGGGTGCTCTGTTTTTTTTTTTTTTTTAATTTGTGAAGCAAGGAATACACCTGAAATAAAGATATCCTTTTCATTTCTTCTAAACTCCTATGCAAAATGTTAAACATATATTGGATTACTTGTCATCAAGGGGAAAGGGTAAGGGAAAGGGACGAGAAAAAATAGGAACACAAGGTTTTGCAAGGGTGAATGCTGAAACTGTGCAAGTACCTTATTATGATTAAAATCATTATTTTTTTTTTCTTTTTCAGGAGTATAGCAAATGAATTATTTTTACTTGAGAAAAGTATAGACTTTTTTTCATTTGACTTATGAACTTATCAATGTCAACTGTAAGTTAACTATACTTTCTCATACTAAGTGGTTCTTTTCCATATTCCGCCATAAGCTCCATGTAGAATTTATGAACCTTTGACATTGCATGTATATTATGGTAACGCAAAAGCTATGCATTGGTTATCTTATATCATCTGAACTTCTTGAGAACAGGAACTGTTTTTACAACTTTCTTTGTATCCACAGCACTTAACTCTAATGTCTGGTATATAGTAGGTTCTTAATAAATGGTTATTGAGTGACAGACTGACCCTGGCCACATTATCAACAAATGTCGTTTTTCACTTACATTTATCTCATCAAATCTTTCATACTAATTTTCTCATACTTGAAAGAGATGATAGTCGAGTTGCTTGGATATTGTGAAATTACTAAAATAGAAAAATGAAGTCTGAGGAAGGAGCCCTGTGTAGAAAAGGAGGCCTTTGAGTAGGAATCCAGAAATGAATGGAGCAATATATTCTGAAAATAGAGTGTAAACTAGGTTGGCTGAAATGTAGCACTTGTGAGTTGAAACAGTGTATAATCAACCAGGAAAGGAGGTTACATTTGATACTACAGACATTGAAAATTTCTGAGCATGAAAATTAAATGATAAAAGCTATGCTTTAGAAATATAAATTTGGCATACTGTGATGGATGAATTAGATAGAAGAGAGGTAGATTGCAAGACAAATCAAGGGATTTTTTAAAATGGAAGAAATCTGGGTATATTTGTAGGTATCTGGAAAGGAGCTGTTGGATAAGGAAGAGATTAATAAAAGAGGATAGAAAGGGGATAATCTAACATCAGATTTCCAGGAGTCAGAAGAGAATAGAATCAATAACAAAAGAAGAAGAGTTGGCAAGGGCAAGAAGAAAAATAACTGTCTCTGATTCTGGAGCAAAGGAAATAATAGGAACATGTGGAAGTGACGTGGGGACTGAAACAGGGCAGGAGATGAAGTTTGTGATGAATGGTCTCTGCTAGGAGAGAGGTATGATAGGGAGAGGAATTTATGTCTGTGATTTAAGAAGAAGAAATTAATTTAGTACAAGTTATGAGGGGAATATAATAGGTACTCAACAAAGGAAGAGGAAAAGGATTGACACATATCAGAAGGAGTTGAGTTTAGGATTGGATAAAATCTGAAGGAAAAGAATGAGAAGGGATTAAGAAGACAAATGCTATTCTACAATGGAATGCTATATATGTATGATAAGGCAAATTCCTGAAAGGTATATGGAATATGATTTACTGGCTTATAATTTGTTGACTGTGAAAAACCATATGATTCAGTAAAACAAATATCTTATTGAAAATATCTTCACTGCTGGGAGTGGGGAGGTAGTTTTGAAGCCAAGATGGCAAAGCATAGACAGGTCTTTGAAGTCTTCTTGGATACTAAGAATCAACACCAGATCAAGTCTCTGAAAGGGTTTTGGAGTGACAGAACTCAAAAGTATTTGCATTGAACAAATTTCCAGCAAAAGATATTTTGGAAGGACTTCAGGAAAGATCTGTCTCAATTGGATGGGGGGGGGGAGGCGGGCTGAAGACTGCCCAGCATAGGCACAGCATGAGCACAGCACAGGGAGACCCGTGATGTAAATGACTCCTTGTTCTGGGGGAATCTACTTGGAGGCTCTTAGCCAAAAAACAGCAGTGTTGGCTACTCTCTCCTAGTTCAGAAGCTAGTGGATCAGCAGACTAGTTGTGAGACCTCTAATACAACTACAGAAAGCAAATAGTCAGGCACTAAACCCCAACATAACAAGTGGGACTTGGCCCTTCCCAACATGGGAAGGAAGCCAGCAGCACAGGACACAGTGAAGTCACTGTCACCTTTAGAGGAAGCTTAGGACAGTATCTCCTTTTTCCTAAGAGCAGAACTCAACCTTTAAAAATAAGCTAAAAAGCACAAAGAGGGGCAGCTAGGTGGCACAGTGGATAGAGCACCAGCCCTGAAGTCAGGAGGACCTGAGTTCAAATCTGGGCTCAGAAACTTAACACTTCCTAGCTGTGTGACCCTGGGCAAGTCACTTAACCCCAACTGCCTCAGGGGGAAAAAAAAGCACGAAGAACTCTGACCATAGATAACTATTACGAAGACAAGGAAGAACAAACGTCAAACCCTGAGGACACTAACAGCAAAACATTTCCAGATGAAATCTCAAAGGGTGATATGAGCTGCTTTCCAACTCAAAAGGCTCTCTTGGAAGAATTCAAAAATGATCTTAAAAGAGACTTAGAAGAAAAATGGGCAAAGGAAATGAGAGCTTTGGAAAAAGAAACAGAGAACTTGTCTGAAGAAAATCACTTATTAAGAAATAGATTTGGCAAAATGAAAAAAGAAAACAATTCCTTGAAAAATAGAACTGGTGAAATGGAAACAGAGAACAACCCCTTAAAAAATAGAATTGGTAAAAATGGAAAAAAAATCCAGTGAACAAAACAACACATTTAAAAGTCCAATTGACCAGATGCAAAAGGGCATAAAAAAAGATAACCGAAGAAAATAATTCACTAAAACTTAGAATTGAACAAATGGAAGTAAATAACTCAATGATTCATCAAGAATCAATCAAGCAAAACCAAAAAAAAAGAAAAGAAAAAAATAGAAGAAAATGTTAAATGCCTCATCAGAAAAACAAACTGACTTTGAAAACAGATACAGAAGAGAAAATGTAAGAATTATTGGACTACCTGAAAACTGTGATAAAAAAGAGAGTAGACAACATCTTTCAAGAAATCATCAAGGAAATCTGCCTTGATGTATTAGAATCAGAGTGTAAAATAACCAATGAAAGAATTTACCAATCACCTCCTGAAAGAGACTCCAAAATGAAAACTCCTAGAAATTTTGTAGCTAAATTTCAGAATTATCAGATCAAGTAGAAAATACTGTAAGCAGCCAGAAAGCAGTAATTCAAATATCGCAGAGCCAGAATCATGGTTACCCAAGACCTAGCAGATTCCACTTTTAGAAGATTGAAGAGACTGGGATATGATATTCTAGAGGGTAAAACAGTTTGGACTGCAGCCCAAAATAAACTATCCAGCAAAATTAAGCATTAATTTTTTCAGGAAAAAAGATAGATATTCAATGAAATAGGGGATTACTTTATTTATTTATTTATTTATTTATTGGTGAAACAAAAGAGCTGAAGAGAAATTTTAATCTTCAATTACCAAACTCACAAGAAGCATAAAAGGGTAAAAATAGAAGAAAAAAAATACCCTGTTTTTAAAAGCTTAAAATGTTTACATCATTAAGAGGGAAGATGAGAAATGTTTAACTCTTAAGAACTATATCTTTATTAGGAGTATACTTAAAGGGTGTACTTATAATTTTCCTTGATTGTGATAATATAAAAAAGAAACTAAGAATAGAAAAAGGATTGTATTGGAAGAAGAGGAAAAGAGGATTTAAATAAGGATAAATAACATTACATGTAGAGGCAAAAAAAAGACCTGCTACAATTGAGGGAAAAAATGAGGGGGATGAGGATTGTGTTACCATTATTCTCATTGGATTTGGCTCAAAGAGAGAATATCAAACATATTTAGTTTGATAGAGAAACTTGTCTCACCCATCAGCAAATAGGAGGAAGAAGGGCAAAAGAAAAGAGACGGCCTAATAGAAGGGAAAGTAGAAATAGAAAAGGAAAATTACAAGAAAGGTGGAAAGTGGAAAAGGGGAAAGCAGATTGAGGGAGGTGGTTATCAGAAGCAAAACACTGGGGAGGAGAGAAAGGAGGAAAGGAAAGAGAAAATTGTAACTTGGGGATAAAAAGATGGTGGGAAATAGTAATTTTAAATGTGAATATGAATTAGATGAACTCTCCCTTCAAAAGGAAGTGGATAGCAGACTGTTTTAAAAACTCAGATCCTATAATATGTTGTTTACAAAAAGCATATTTTAAAGCAGAATTATACATACATAGTAAAGACAAAAGGCTGGAGCAGAACAGATCTAATTAAAGGAGATAAAAAAGGAAACTATGTCTTGCAAAAGGATACCATAGATAATGAAGTAATATTAATTCTAAACTTATATGCAACAAGTGGTAGAACATCCAAATTCCTAAAGGAGAAGTTAAGAGATCTCCAAGAATAAATAGAAAGCAACAGTATACTCTCTCAGAACTAGAAAAATTGAAACACAAAATAAACAAGAAAGAAGTTAAGGAGGTAAACAGGATTTTAGAAAAGTTAGGTATGATAGACCTTTAAAGAAAATTGAATGGGGACAAAAAGAAGTATACTTTTGTCCTCAGCAGAACATGGAACCTACACAAAACTGATCATGTATTAGGGCATAAATCCTCAGAATGAAATGCAGAAAGACAGAAATAAAAACTGTATGTTTCTCAAATCATAATGCAATAAAATTTACATGTAATGAAAGGCTATGGAAAATTAGATCAAAAATTAATTGGAAATGAAATAATCTAATACTAAAGAATGAGTGTGTAAAACAACAAATCATAGACACAATTGAGAATTTTATCCTAGAGAATGACAATAATAAGATAACATATCAAAATTTATGGGTATGAGTAATTAGTTCTTAGGGGAAGTTTTATATCTTTATATACTTAAATAAAATAGAGAAAGAGATCAATGAATTGGGAATGCAACTAAAAAAAGCTAAAAAAAGAAAAAATTAAAACCCTCTAATTAAATGCCAAATTTAAAATTCTGAAAATAAAAGGGAATATTAATAATATTGAAAGAATATTGGATTAAGAAACAAAAATCTTCAGGACCAGATGGCATAGCAAGTGAATTGTACCAAAATTGAAAGAATAGTTAATTCCAGTACTATGCAAATTATTTGGAAAAACAGGGAAAGAAAGAGTCCTACCAAATTCCTTTTATGACACAGATATGGTGCTGATACCTGAAGGAGATAGTCAAAACAGAGAAAGAAAATTGTAGAGGAATTTCCCTAATGAATGTTGATGCAAAAATTTAAATAAAATAATAGGAAAGAGAATACAGCAAGTTATTTCCAGAATAATGCATAATGACCAAGTAGGATTTATAAAAGAAATGCAGGGCTGGTTTAATATTAGGAAAACTATTAGCATAATTGACAACATCAATAATCAAACTAACAGAAATTATATGATAATCTTAATAAATGCAGAAAAAATATTTGAGAAAATCCAATGCCCATTGCTTTAAAAAATTAGAGACCATAGGAATAAATGGATTTTTTCTTAAAATATTAGTATCATCTATTTAAAACCATGAGCAAGCATCATATATAATGAGGATAAATTAGAAATTTATCTAATAAGATCAGGGGTGAAACTAGGTTGCCCACTATCATCATTAGTATTCAATATCATATAGAGAAGATTAGCTTTAGCAATAAGAACTAAAAAGCTACCAGAAACAATTCACAACTTTAGCATAGTTGCAGGACACAAAACAAATCCACAGAAATCATCAGTATTTCTATATGTTACCCACAAAGTCCAGCAGCAAGAGATACAAAGAGAAATTTCATTTAAATAACTGTGGATAATTTAAAATATTTGAGAGTCTACCTGCCAAGGCAAAGTCAGGAACTATATGAACATAATGACAAAATATTTTCCACACAGTCAGATCTAATCTTTTGGAAAATTACCAAGTGCTCATGGGTATGCCAAGCTAACATAATAAAAATAACAATGCTACTTAAATTAATATACTTATTCAGTGCCATACTAATCAAACTCTCAAGAAATTAATTTACAAAGCTAGAAAAAAAAGTTCATCTGGAAGAACAAACGGTCAATAATTTCAATGAAGGGAATTAATTAAAATATGCAAATAAAGGTGGGTTAGTTTTTCTGGACCTAAAACTATATTATAAAGTAGTGATCATGAAAACCATTTGGTACTGGCTAAGAAAGAGAGAAGTTAATCAATTGAATAGGTTAGGTTCATAAGACATAATAATCAATGACTATAGTAATCTAGTGTTTGACAAACTCAAGGACAGCCCTTTTGGGATAAGAACTCACTATCTGACAAAAACTGCTGGGAAAATTGGAAATTAGTATAGCAGAAACTAGGTATTGACCACACCTAACACTCTATACCAAGATAAGGTCCAATTGGGTTCATAATTTAGACATAAAGAGTGATGTTATAAGCAAATTAGAAGAACAAAGGATACTGCCCAAACTAATTTACTTATTTAGTGTCATACTAATCAAACTCCCAAGAAATTATTTTACAGATCTAGAAAAAATAGTAGCAAAGTTCATTTGAAAGAACAAAAGCTCAAGAATTTCAAGGGCATTAATGAAAAAAAAAAGGCTGATGAAGGTGGCCTTGCTGTGTCACATCTAAAACTATATTATAAAGCAGCGGTCATCAAAACCATTTGGTACTGGCAATAGTACCAGTATTAGAAATAAAGTAGTCGATCAGTGCCATAGGATAGAATCACAGGACAAACTAGGCAATAGCTATAGCAATTTAGTGTTTGATAAACCCCCAAACCCCAAAGACCCAAAAAACCAAACAGTACTTCTGGGATAAGTACTCACTATTTGACAAAAACTGCTGGGAAAATTGGAAACTAGTGTCAAAGAAATTAGGGCTTGACCTACACCTAACACCACACCAAGATAAGATCTAAATTGGTTCATGATTTGGATATAAAGAGTAATATTATAAGTAAATTAGAGGAACATAGTATAGTTTACCTCTCAGACTTGTGGAGATGGAATAAATTTATGTTCAAAGAAGAACTGGAACTCTTAATTGAACACCAGATAGATAATCTTGACTATATTAAGTTAAAAAATTTTTGTACAAACAAAATCAATGCTGTCCAGATTAGGGAGGAAACAATAAATTGGGAAATCATCTTTACATTTAAGGGTTCTGATAAAGGCCTCATTTCTAAAATATATAGAGAATTGCCTCATATTTATAAGAATTCAAGCCATTCTCCAATGGATAACTGGTCAGAGGATATGAACAGACAATTTTCAGATGATGAAATTAAAACTATTTCTAGTCATATGAAAAGGTGCTCCAAATCACTATTGATCAGAGAAATGCAAATTAAGACAATTCTGAGGTACCACTACACCCGTCAGATTGGCTAGGATGACAGAAAAAGTTAATGGCGATTGTTGGCGGGGATATGGGAAAACTGGGACACTGATATATTGTTGGTGGAACTGTGAATGGATGCAACAATTCTGGAAAGCAATTTGGAGCTATGCTCAAAAAGTTATCAAACTGTGCATACCCTTTGACCCAGCAGTGTTTCTATTGGGCTTATATCCCAAAGAAATCTTTATTTTTTTTATTTTTTTTAAATTTTATTTGCATAACATATGTGTGGGTAATTCTTCAACAATAACCCTTACATAGCTTTCCGTTACAAATTTTTTCCCCCAACTCCCCACCCCTCGCCTAGATGGCAGGATATCCACTACATGTTAATTATGTTAAAATATTGGCAAATCGAATATATGTATACATATTTCCAAACTTATCATTGTTGTGAAAGAAAAATCTTATCTACTCAAATGATATATCAGATAAAGGAAACACAATGTAAGCAAACATCAATCAAGGAGAATGAGAATGTTATGTTGTGGTCCACATTTCACATCCCTCTCTCTGGGTGTATATGGCTTTCTTCAGTGAACAATTGGAGGTGGTTTGAAACATTTCATTGTTGAAGAGAGCCATGTCCATCAGAATTGATCGTCATATAGTACTGTTTTTGCCGTGTATAATGATCTCCTGGTTCTGCTCATTTCACTCAGCATCAGTTCATGTAAATCTCTCCAGACCTCTCTGAAATCATCTTGCTGGTCATTTCTTACAGAACAATAATATTCCATAATATTCATATACCATAATTTATTCAACCATTCTCCAATTGAAGGGCATCTATTCAATTTCCAGTTTCTAGCCACTACAAAAAG